>JAQLOL010014704.1:0-10548 GCA_029783665.1 Naso thynnoides
TACAATTAATAATTATCTATGATAATCATTAATTAATTCTGATAGCCAAAATCTTAAGTTGCAAAATCCCAACACTTGTTTGGAAGTTTGCTCCACTCCGAGCAGAGCAGAGCTACCCGCACTACAGCTCTGCCACTCAATCACCATTTGAGGTTTCACCGCCGGCTGGTCACTGGTAATTCTTTTTAGGAGATAAACGCTGGTCTCATTGATGAAGTGTAACCGTGGCAGTCGCGTTTGTTTGAATGAAAAGTGAAACTTATGTGTGTAGACTGAACAGATGGGCAGCGCTGCCTCGGGGCTCTGTATGTACACAAATCACCACATTACATAAATGTTTTAAAATGACACGATCAGTCTACATGAAATTTTATTTTATTTTGAGGGGTTTTTTTGACCAAATCGTGGTGTCACAGCCTCAGCTGCACTGCTGTTAAGAGTTCATGTGCGCTCCCGTGCTCTGGCTACAGTTACCCTTACCGACGTCGTGTCGCTATTGAGTCTTATTTCTTAATCCTGCCCCTAGTTCCTTTAAAGTAGTATGTTATATTTTGAAACAGTGCATTGATATAATGCAGTAATACAGGTGTATTTCATAATTATATGCCCATCATAAATTAATTTGATGCTTTGAAAGCACAACAATTGCATCACCAGGTTAAGCATACACAATTAAATCTTATTTAATGTAATATCAATTTGTAATTTGATTAGGTAAATGTTCCTTTTGGACATATCATAATGACATTTAACTGACCTTCCACTTTTAATCATGTTACTGTTGACCTTGAACACAACATAATGTAATCTTATGACACCTCGTTTTACTTGCAAATTTAGCTCTCATCCTACAGATTTCAACACATATTTGGACTATGAAGGGACCAGCCCAACACATGACTGTGTCCGTGACTGACTGAGCAGAGTTTGTGTGAGCAGAGTGTGTTCGGGTCTTTCCATAGCTCCTCAGGTTTCATGCCTCCCAGCCATGACACTGCAGATATTTCACTCAACTCAAGTGGAGCTGAGAAGCAGGAGTTTGAAGAAGCAGGTTGTTCCTAAACGCCAGTCTGCTTCTCTTTCCCTCCTGATTTTGTGTGTCCATCAGAGGAACACTGATTTTTAACATGAAACAGTGGTATTTTGTCTACCATCTAATTATTATTAAATATGAAATAGACTGTCATTACCATGTAAAATAAAAGGTATATTATTAACACTATGGCAAATACAGGTCAATACAGTATATTCCTGTTTTTAGTCTTCAAACATACTGAAAAAAGTGGCTTGTAAATCTGTTGTGTGATTTTAAAATCCCAATCCTTATTTTAATTTCAAGGCCAGGGCCCAGTAGGCTACATACTTACACTGTGAAGCCTAAAAGAGTACAGCCTCAAGGACCCTGGGGGGTCCCTGGACCTCATACAGACAAGAACCATTTTTGTTTGTTTGTTTGTTTTTTTTGGGGGGGTACCGCCTTTCCTTTTTTTTTTTACCCGGTTGGGGTTCCATCATCGACGAAGCCTCATCTGTCGTCTCCTCTCACGGTCCGCTCGCTTCACACACACACACACACACACACCCTAGTAGCCGGTACCAGACACACGTCACACACCCCTTCCTCCACACGCTGTCTGTGTGGTTGATACGGACTGTTGGGGTGTTAATCGAAACAAACCAATCGTCTTGTCCTCCTCACATGCCACTGGCCTGAGTGGCCTCTGATTGGCCTGGCCTGCCTCTCTGACTTAGAAAAAAAGTCAGATAGCCGCGACACCGGCGGACTGGCAGCCTGTTAAAAAAAAAAAAAAAGAGAAAGAGATGAAGGCCAACAGGCCAATCATAGGCCGGCGCTTCGTGAATTCTCCCGGTTCTCCCTATGGCCAGTCCGGGCCTGGTGGAAGTGTGTGACTTCTGCTAACCTCCATATTTGTGTTTAAGTAAATCGATGTTTTTTCTTAGTTAAAATTTTGGACAACGTGTAAATAGCTTTAACCAGTAGCTTTAAAGGTGAGAGTGAGAAGCCATTTTTTGTTAACTCCCTTTTTCTCCTGTTTTATGTTCGGAGCTGAGATAATTTTATTGTCTTTTTTCCATTTTTATTTTAATGCTGGTAGATAAGTTTAGGGACGTAGATGGAAGTTTTGTTTGCTGTTTTGGCACTGCTCAATCTGAAGTTAAAAAATGAAGTTACAGTGAACTTCCTGGTGATTATGAAACTGGCCTTTCTTGGGAGTGGGAAGAGAGTGGAGACACACACAACATGCCTCTGCCTCTGTTTCCCCAAGACTACAGACATAACGAGTCAGAAAGAGTGAGATTACAGTCATAACACATTGTGAATCTGATTCTGCTACTGTCACGTTTCTATCCTTCAGTAAAGAAATGCATTTCCTAATGATGGACTCTTAACTGATCTACGAACACCAGTTACGTACATAAGTGGAAACAAGGCGTTAGCACATCATACAGACATCATACTATGTATAGAGGCCATCTCGCTGAGGCTAATGGTTTGTGGGGGGGAAATATAGTTTAAGGTTTATTGGCTTCCTCCACTGCACTCCATTTGTGGTCCTCATGCCACCAGCCATTTAGAGGGGCGATAAGCTTTGATTCACATAGCAAACTTCTTCCCAAACTGATGTCCTGAATGCTCCTGCTTCCAAGCAGGAAAGACGTTTGGAATGTTGATGAGACCAGCATAGTCATTGTCGAAGGGCCTGGTTAAAAAAAAAATAAAAAAATGTCAAGAATGAAGCGGGTTGGAGCAATCACACCTGCAGCAAGAGGACGATTAGTCACTGTGGCATTAGCAGTCGATTCTTAGGGTAGCAGCACACCACCCAACTGTGTTTGCCCACAAGGTTTGCTGGTGATGGGCTCACATGCTGCGTTGGCTCATGCAGCGGCGCAGTTTAGATGCAGGAGAATGACTTCCTCACATACCTGAAGCACTTTGTGAATCACACCAGAGAATCCCCTGAGTAGAAAGTGCTACTGCTTCTTGACAACTATGTCTCACACCACTTACAGCACCACACTGCTGAATATGAAATTCAGGAAACCCATGATTATTTATCACTCGCCAGTTATTGTTGCAACAGCACTTTCATCCGCTTCAACCCCATCCAAAGTAACAGCAGCATTCTGGTGACAAGGAATGTGGCCCAGTAAGCCCAACTTCCTTGGTAAAAGGAGTTCTCACTTTCTTGTGTGACAGACAGACCTACTCTATTACTGACGGTCAATTCAGCACCGCGTGTCGAGCCATTTCCAAACTTATCGCTCATCTCAGCCGTCCTGCACACTCCACTGCTATGGTTCAAGATGAGGACTTCAGTCCAGAGGTGCTTCGGCCTAATCCCAAATTTGTACCAAGAGAGCAGCAGAGACGAGGGGAAGAGGATCATCCCCCATCATTACCTTCACCCCTTTGAAGCAAGTCTTGGAGGACCAAAGTGCAAAGCAAACGCAAAAAGTGATAAGAAAGCTACCAAAACCAGCCTGCAAAGCAAAGGAAGTGTTCCTCTTTCAGCAGCAGGTCAAGAGTCAGAATGCCTCGTGTAGTGAGGACTTCATCTCTTCCAGGCTCGATGAAGTTTGATGTGTGCACAATAAACAGTGCCTACATCTGCCACAGCTGAGAAAATGAAAAAAATGCATTTTAGAATTGCCCTGTGAAATCTAAGAAAAACTAATCGAGCTTTTCAATAAGTTATTGATGCACTTGCCATCGTAAAAGATGGCAGTTTTTATTGACTGGCTAGTTAGCTCTGAAGCTTTCACATAATTTCTTGGGGCCTATGAAATGTTTTCCCAGCCATTTTTCATTCACTTACAGGCTTGGGATAACTTTTTTTTTTTTTTTTTAAGAAAAGAACATGGGGATAAGCAAACGAAAATGACTGTTGCAGAGAGAGAGGAGGGTCTCCAGTTTTTGGTGGAAACATATTAGAGCTGATGACACCGATGTTTAGAATAACTGTAACTGGCCACACGGAGCATTTACCCGGATGTGTTGGATTTAGTAGCTTTCTAGTTAAAATAAAAGTATTTGGAAAGTCTTGAGCCTACGACATGATAAAGAAGACTTGGTTTTTACCAAACAAAGTTGCTGAGAGTTTTGGATGAAAGTTTTCAGATAGTTTGGATGTTTTTTAAGGATGCATCACCATAGACTGCCAGCAAAAAATGAGTTTCTAGCATTTCGGAATTGACCGAGGAGGAACGCTGGGAGGAAAAAACAAAACAAAACCAAAAACTTGTTTACCCCTCTGTGACGACTCAAAATGTCATGAACAGACCACTGTGCTTTAAGAAAAAAAAAGTTCAAGGTAAGGACGTGTTAAGCCTTACATATTAAATTCAAACCAAGTAAAACATAAGAAAATGGTTTTTGTGCACCAAGGCGAGTATTGCAGTTGGAATAATTTCATTCAGTTAGGCATTTAACATAATAAATTGATTTGCAGTAACAGTCATCTGCTTTTGGATTTGATTGAAGTATTAACTAGCATGAGAAACATAAATTCAGTTCTTTCCTTTTTTTGTGATTATGCAACTATAACAATTATGCCGTGCCTTCGTTCTTTTGTCCTGACAGGGGGACAAATATAACCATCCATCCACAAAAAAATGAATAAAACTTATACTTTTGCTCCTGTTCTCCCTAGTTTAGCCCAGACTTGGGCAGGAAGAGTTTTAAATGTTTTTCTTTTTTAAACGTCAGGTTGTAACAGTGCTAGTTGCTGCAGATCCCTTTTGTTTTCGTTGTTCCTCTTGTTACATACTGTATGATATTGTCACTGTATGATATTGTCACTGTTTGATATACTCTTGCTCTCTTTCTGCTAAAAGGAGTCTCACCAGAATAGGCAGTTGGGTTGCAAATTCCACCCACAAAATAAAGTAAATAATACAAAATTTTCACAGTGGCTCTGTAACGAGCAAGTTTATTTCTCTCCATCACGGAGTTGCCCACAGTCCAAGTTTTGCAGTATATTTAATTTGTTCATTATTTTACATCTTGGTTTCGATGTGTGTGTTGTTGTTGTTGTTTTTCTTTTCAGAAGCTAGTCAGAAACTATTGGGCTTACCATGCTGAACGTGGGGTGAGCTACAGCCTTACGTGAGAGAAGCTTTTTCTTTTTCCCCAGCTGTAATTTTAGCATTGGTCAGACCTGACAGTCTCCAGACAGGGGCTGCTTTCAGACCAGACCTTCCTGGATAAATAAAAGATAAACAAAATTACAAGACCCGTCCTTCAAACAAGGTCTGGTGTGTCTGTTAAATGGATATGAGAAGATTGTTTGATGAACTCTGTAGGTTAGTACATCCTCAAAGTAAACCTGGCAGGTTTATTAGAGATCCAGGATCAGAAAGGCATGTCAAAATTCAAGCAATGTTTACGAGGAAAAAAAAAAATTGGAGTAATTATGGTCAGCACCTGACTTACACGTTTGAATGAATTTACAGTGCACAACCTGAAAAATGTTAGAGGAAAACCACCAACAAGCTCTTGCTTGCTCAACGTTTGACGGTGTCCTCTCAGGTTCCGACGCTAAAATACGAAGTTGAACAGCGGCTCAATGGAAATGGCTGTTTATCTGCAGTAGTTTAATTTCGTGTTCAGTGTCGTAACATAAGAGGATGCAAATAAACGTTCAGGGATTATCTCGTCTTTTAAAATGGCCGTTTTTCACCAAATTGTCAAAGCACTTGATATGCCCCTTAGCCTCCGTTGTTTTCAGCTGTTTTTAGCTAGCAGTGGCCTCAGCAACGAGCTCCAGCTCTCAGGACTGCACCGTTCATCATAACACTGTAAAACATTGTACATAATGGGAAATGTCCTTATTATAAGGCTGACTGTGCAAAAATCTGAACTTCTCTAAGATCTGATGCAACTTCTGTTTGGTCTTTTGAAACTGTTTTCTTTTAACTGCAGGACTGCTGCTGCACAACTCTCATCAACCGTTAGGAGCTCTTACATGAATCAGGGCACTTTGGCTTTCAAACATCCTGACATCACGAGCACAAGTGCAGTCACAACTCGCAGTTTAAATGATTAAATGATTTCCTCTGTCATTCCCAAAATGTGTCATCACTGTGATAAAATACACCAACTCTACTAAATGAAGCCCAGAAGACTCGAGCTGATAACCAGTCAGTACTTTACTGGTTTAAACACAACTCCTCCAAACCTGCACACTTCAAAAGCTGTGTGTTTTCATTTTGGCATGGCTGAACATGATATCTGCGCCCATCTGAAAAACATCACAGCTGAACCAACGTCTGCCCTCCCTGTTTCCCCTCAACAGGAAGAAAAGTCATCAATTTCTCTGTGGTCTCTGCACTAAGGTGGCAGTGTGAGGAAGGGGGCACTACCAGCTGGCCCTGCAAATGTCAGCGAGAGATCGATGTGGGTATTCATTAATGGTCACCCACAGATACAGCTTTCTTTGCGCACACAGATACACTCTCCACTTTATTTCCTGGTGTTAAGGAAAGCACAGCAGGGTTCTTCGCTCAGAGGCGGAGCTGGGCTTTTTCAGTTCAGGCTGCGATACACGTATTTTTAGATTCAGTGTGAGTTATACTTGACGTGACTCTGAGTATATAACACTGCTCTCCAGTGACACACCTAAACCCAAAAAATAGAATCTACCCACAGGCCTCATGACTGATGTTGAATCATGTTTAGAAGACAGTCTCAATGATGTCCAGTGCAGAAGCTTTTGATATTTGTGCTAAAAACCACAGTTTTTGTCTTATCACACAGTTATCGTAGTAAGCACAGTTATCATATTAATCGTCTATTTATTGTTTATTTCTTCTTTTTTCTTTTGTTTTTATTTCCCACTTGTTCTTTCCTTGGTCACACTCACACATATCAGTATGATTACACACATACGTCCAACTATAGCACATTCTGCAACTTCTTAAGTAAGTTGTCTTACTTACATACACAGTTACACTTGTAACATTTGGCATTTATCAAACCTCTTTCATTCTACTGAACATAATGGATCCCCAGCTAACGATATTGACAGCCGCCGCCGAGCACTGTGAGCAGTTAACAAACTGTGGCATTGTGCTTAATTTAAGCTGCTGTGGTCAGGAATGCCAATTTCCAGGTACTAACAGAGTCAGGGATTTTTTTTTAAAAACAAACAAACAAACGAAAAACTTTAATCCAATCAGGACTAATAAAACAAGAATGCTAACCGATTTCGAGACCTCGGGGCGTGGCGTGGGAAGTAAACCCTGAGTCAAGTGTCGTGATGTGTTATACAAGTGTCATACAAAATATAAATACACCATATGAACAAGAAAATCATAGGTACTATCATAAATATCACCATGATAAATGAACATCAAAAACATTCTTACAGGGTACATTAGTCCCTAAAGGTTAACGTATGCAGGACTACATGAGAGGTACAAACATAAAGGTGGATTTTTTTTTTTTTTAAGCTTTGAATGGGTACATTAGGTTATGAAGGACTGTTTATGTGCAGGGTTAGTATGATTTGTGGTAGTGAGGACCAATGTGACGCCTTTCCACTGGGCCCAAAATCCCTGGTGGCACCCTTGAATTCACCCATAAAAACTTACCTCACAAATTCATGCAGTGGTTATCAGAGATATTCACTTTGAGGTAGAAAAGGCTGAACACAGCCACACTGCCCTCACCAACCTCCAGCACCCACAAACTGGCACTGTTGTGGAGCAGCAGGTGAGATGTTTGCTTTGGTTGGTAAGCTCTGGAATGGCAGCTCGACCCGATGGAGTACGTGGCAGTGTGTGCGACAGCACAGGACCTTGCACCCAGCCTGCAATCCTGCAGATTAAAAGGAAAAAGCATATGTGTTAGTGTTTAATTAGTTCTTCACTAATGATGCCCCACTGTTTTGTTCTGTTTGTCAAAAATAATGTGCATGGACTGCCTGTCAATATCAAGTGGGGTCATTTCACTTAGAAGCAGTTCATTTTTTAGGAATAGCCTACATATTTGTGATTACAACTTAAGTCTCCCCAAAAACTCCTTCAGCTGAAAAAGGTGATAATAAGGCTTCGTATGAGAGCCTTCCAGATCAAGTTTGAGCAAAAATAAAGTGACAGCTGAGCTGACTTGATGACATAAAGCCACTAGTTTTACTGAATTATTTCCCTTTGACAGTCAGCGCAGAGCCATAGCTGAGACTACGTGCATGATGAAGCTGTTATTCTCCTTGTTAAATTGTTTCGCACAAATATAATGCGTGCAGAGTAACTACAATAGCTGACGGCACTGTTGGCAGAGTACTTAAACAATTTGCTGACCAGCTCTGAAGGATCTTTACTAAGATCTTAAATCTTTCCCCAACACAAACTGCCATACCACACTGCCTAGTCAGCCATCATCATCATCATCCCTGTCCCCAAAAAACAGTTACCAGGATCCTTAATGACTGTAGACCGAGTTCAGTGATAACAGTAGTCTGAAATCACACCGCATCAAAGCCAGCCTCCTGCCACCTTTAAAGGAGAGTAATTATTCTCATTTTCAGGTCTTTCATTTTGATTTTGGACTTCTGTAGAGAAGCTCAGCACAACTGAACAGTGAAGTCTGCAGATCTTCAGAAAACTGTGACTCGCACCCTCTCTTTTTGCCTTTTTAGCATTCTCTCAAAACAGTCTGTGTCGGTTAATTACTCCTCCCCCTTTCCCTCATGCGCTCCTCAACACTCCACTGTACTCACAACCCCTTTACTTTGGTCACGGATACATCGTTATTTACAGCTTCTCACTCATCAACACGACAAAGCAACGTGCGGTCCTTTAGCAGCTGTTTAGCTGTTAATTCAGCTCATGTTGAGGAAGGAAATAAATCCACATGGAATAAATCCACAAGAAACAGGAACGCTATCAGCGTCTGTCTCGTGCGCGCCTCTTTGGCGAAGTTTAACAGAGTTAACTGTCCTTCATTCACACTTTACTGGAGCCATCTTGAACAAAGTGCTGACAGTAGCAGAGAACAGAGTGCAGCGGTGCTCGAGCAGAGCAGGGGAGGGGGCGGGTACAGCGCTGTGTGCACGAGCTGGCATGCCCACATACGGAAGTCCAGCACACATTGACGCCACTGTAAAAACACTGTTTAAAAAAAAAAAAACGTGAAACGCTGCGTGCAGAGCAAACTGAAGCAGCCTGCAGGGCTCACTTCCACATGCATGAACCTCATGATGTGACGGCTTGGCATCGTTTGACACAAGTTTCTGACATTGTAGCAATGTTTTTACGTCAGAAATGACAGACAAGTGTAATAGCCATCCCGTAACCCACGTCAGTTTGGTCCACAGATGACGCCATCATCACAGCCCTTACACTGCACTGAACCATCAAGAAGGCCCAGAAAACCATGTCGGGGTGATCTTCATGGACTATAGCTCATTCTTCAATTCAGTCATTCCAGACATCGTAATTGGCAAAGCTGTCAGACTTAGACTTCCCCTTTCCCTTCAGCACCAGGTTCCTCCTCATGGAGCGAGGAACTAACAGTTTGTGCCAAACATAAACACAGCATGGCTGTTCTCTGTCCTCCCTGGAGGACATCTCAAGCCAAAAACATTCTCAAAGACTCTTCTGATCCCGGACACCCCCTGTTGGACCAGTTGGCTAACAAACGCAAGAAGCTTCTATCCCAAAGCCATAAGAAAACTAAAATTTAACAATTACTGAATGGTCCAGTATCTGCACTGTGATGACTGTCTTTCCTCTGGTTATAATGAAATCATTAAACTATTCTAGGGCATTACTTACATTTCTCCTGGTGCAGCATCTACAATTTTACAGCAATACATCCATGTTCCAATAATTATATCATACTCATCAGTTTTTCCACAGCTTTTTAACTTATTTAACCCTCCAATTATGTCTGGTCAAACCTGACCGATTTACAAGATTTCTTTCAAAAAATAAAATGCAGTTAATTTCATCTGTTTGTCATGAGGTTCCATGACTTTATTCCCACAATTTTTTTGCACACACAAAATAAATTTTGAGAATTTTTATTAAGTTTTGTGTGTTTTATTTAACTTCTGTACACCCGTGGTGTTCCTGGTCAAAAATGAAAAGGCCACTAGAAATGAATGGGTAAGACTACAATTAGTGTATAAAACAGAGTTCAAGCACATTCCCACACTTCTTTACCGCACCCCAACATGGTGTCTTTGAGCAGGCACACACACATGCGCGCGCACACACAAACACACACACACACACATCTTATGCCCCCCTTTTTGTCTCCTATGGGTACCCCCATGGGAACCGATCTTCAGTAGAACTTTTACCCCATGGGAACCACACCTGTTGGAGGTCCACACCAAAAAAAGCATGCAACATTATTTCAATGATACATAAATCTTTCTCCCAGCTCTGGCACACAAAACTTTTTTTGAGGCTTTGCTTCACTCGGTGGCTAAGTGATTTACTGTACGTGAAGCTCTGGATTACTCGCTGTATGAGCTGAGGTCAGTGAGGCCTACGGGCCATAAATACCAAATGGAA
>JAQLOL010014705.1:0-10545 GCA_029783665.1 Naso thynnoides
GGCCGCTTTAAAGCATTAGGCAAGTTGTCAATAAATTGCTGGGTACAGGGCTGAGGGCTCACCGGGCAGAGAGGACTTGCTGACAAGGGAGAAGGGAGGAATCCTTATGCAACACCGCACGTGAAAACCACACAACTGTTCACCCAAAGGTGCTCTACTGTACAGGAAAGTGAGGGGAGGGGGACCGCCACCACCAGGATCAGCCAGTCTCCTGCACCAGTTGTCATGCTGAGGATCTGAGGTTGTTACATTTGTTTTCTATTATTCGTTTTGTATTTTGTTGTATTGCATGTTAGTTTTTGCATATTTTGAAACTTTTTCAGTTATTTGCTGTGATTATTATTGTATTATATTATCTTGTGATTTGAGTTGTTGACATGCATGTTTAGAATGTTCAATTATGATTTTGACCGTGAATGCAACCTCTTGATGGACAGCTGCACTGGCCAATCGGCTTTGACATGGACTGACAGACAGGAAGCTACATAGCCGGATGTGGGGGGGTTCTCTCGCTTTTTTTTCCCTCCAGGACGCACACAGACGAGCAGCCGTGGGCAAAAGGGCAGCGACGAGGGTCTGTGCCGAGTGAAGACACCAGTTGGAAAGAGGAAAGTAGCGCAGTTGGCGGAAAAGACGGCCCGAGTCTACCAGGGACATCTATCTAACAGTGTATTGGAGGCCGTTGGAAGCGGAGGGGCAGGAGCAGGAGCTTCTGCCAGAAAGCCGTGAGTCCCTAAACGATACACTGTTGGCTGTAACCCGACGAACCGTGGTGTAGGAGAACAGACTGCTGGTCACCTGTTTGTATTCTAGGTTACGGCGTGGAGGTTTACGGCGTGGAGGCTAACTGGCGTGGCGGCTAACTGGCGTGGCGTTGTGGGAAAGACTGCAAACCAAGACAGAGACTGCGGTGCCTGATCGTGAGCCTGGAACTGATTAGTTTTAATATTGTTTTAACCTGCTTTAAAAAAAAAAGAAGAAGACTTTGCCTTTTTTAAGAAAAGAACAGTAAGAATCATCTCATCTGGCCTGTGGCTTATAATAAATGCTGTTTTGTATATTCCACTGTGCGGGTCATTGAGTACTGCTCACCTCGTAAACAAAGAACTTAAACCCCTATTGGTGGTCTAAATTACACAGAGATCTAACAAAACTCAACAGATCATCCTTTTAACACCAGTGGCCCCATCAACTCCTGCCCAAAAGAAAAGACACCTATTAGTCCGGCAATAAAAGGCAGGGGCTGCACAATATGCCAGCCCAAAATACACACACACACCAATATCACTCACACAGGCGCACTCTCGAACCCTTGGTTTGCTCAATTTAGAAAAGAAACAAAAACAAAAAAGAGAACAATTTAGCAAAAGAGCACAACATAATAATTTCTCCACAAATCAGTGGAACACGCAACATTTAATAGGGTTCACTTTACCAGCCAAAAGACCTGCACACACACTCATACACACTCACAAAATTAACAAAACAAAATAACCAAAAGCAAAATTATTTAACACAAAATGGCAACGAGAGCTTGAAAAGAAAATAAGAAAAAAAAAGAAAACAACCCAGACAGAACAGCAGTAGAAGACCCTGCAAGACGTGGGGGCCCGCTTCGTCGGATGAATGGCTGGCGGGACGTAGAGGCTTCAGGGCTCCGGCACAGGAGGAGTGTACCGCAATGATGCAGCTTTAACTGTTAACAGCAGTCACAGGTAGAAGAGTCACATTTAAAAGGCACATGTACACAAAAGCACAAAACTGATGAGACAGTTTACCGTAGGAATTGAACGCCACGCAATGCATGAAAAAAAACATATGAGCCAGCTACAAGGCAACGCTCCCCCACCTCCGACTTCGGCCGGTAAAACACCGCTGAAAAGCCAAGGATACATCAGCCATGCTGCTACATAACAAATGCGCACTATAATGTAAACTGGGGGACATACCTGACGATGTGAGGCGGAGGCACAATCAGTTAGCCCAATGGAGCAAACACTGTGCGGCACATGAAACGCCACACACACACACACACAACGCTGGAACAACGCTCCCCAACTCTCAACCTCCAGCCTGACGACAGGCCGACTCTGCTGCAAGCAGAGTGTGCATAAGTGGTTGCTTATAATTATCCAACAAGTAAAAGGCAGAACTCAGTGGCTTTAACTGCTTCTTGTGCTAGGGAAGGCTCAATAAAGCAGAGGCAACAGATATTTAACCTGGCTTTCACATTAGTGCTTTGTTATGCTAAATATTATCTATCCTATCAGGATGTTAAGTAGGTGACTGCAGTACCTCTTGTAACTAATAGCGGTGGTTGTAAAGGGGCAGCATCGGTGTAGAGACCAATGGGGGATGGTCATGATAGGGAAGTCGTCAAGAAGGTGGATGATGTAATTTTGGCTGTAATTGTTTGGAAAGGATACAACAAATAGCCTCAGACAGACTCTTGAAAATCTGTTGAAGGTCATGCGCACAGCGAAGTAGCAGGAGTCACACCAGCATGACTTTAAAGGCTGCTATAATGTCCAGTTTAGCCAGCCAAGCACCCTATTCTACTCGTTTGATGAGGCAAATTTCTTAAACAGTAGAGTAGAGCAGAGATCCAGAGATCCTCATCCACATATGAGGCTATCATGCATTTTAAAGTCCGATTCACTCGTTCTGTCATGTTAGTCTGTGGATGATATGCTGTGGTGAGTTTAGGGGTAACGGTCCACTGCTCACAGAGTTCCTGGAATATACAAGATACAAATTGAGGACCTCTGTCAGACAAGATATAATCAGGTACACCCCATCTTGTGAAAATGTCCTTCCTCAGTAATCGAGCCACTGTTTGTGCTGTAGCGGTTCGTAGGGGAATCAACTCAACCCAGCGAGTGTAATAATCTACGACCACCAACAGATATTCATTTCTTTCAGGACTTCTGGGTAAAGGACCCATCAGGTCAATGCCAAGCATCTCGTTGGGGTGTGTGACATTGATGTGCTGCAATTTCCCAGCAGGTTTTTGATTATCAGATTTCAGGCTTTGACAAACAGTACATTGTTTAATAAAGTGTTTTACATCAGTCCACAGCCCCGGCCAATATGCTACTTCATACAACCTTTTATAGGTTTTGAAGATTCCAGCGTGTCCACTCAGAGGATTTTCATGATAGATGAGGAGCATCTGTGGAACCAGACTCCGTGGAATATAGAGTTGGTAATGGAACTGATTTTCTGACTTTTTATTTTTGTGACATATTTTATTGTCCAACATAGCAAAATCTTGTTCCACTTTGTCATCTTTTTCCGCCAGCTGTTTAATTATTTGTTCTATGGCAGGGTCTTTCTGTTGCTCCTCCTTTATTGTCTCACAGGAGATAAGAATATCATCATCCATGTGTTTGGAGTACAGGCAACATTTTACCTGCGAGGGAATCCTTGAAAGAGCATCAGGTACACTGTTTAGTTTTCCCTTTCTGTATTCAACGATAAAGTTGAACCTTTGTAATCGTAGTGCCCATCTTATCAAGCGGCTGGTTGTTTTTGTCGAGGAGAGGACCCACTTTAAGGCAGAGTGATCAGTAATGACAGTAAAGAGTTTTGGCTCAAGATAGTGTTGCCATTTTTCCAGAGACCAGATGACAGCCAGGCACTCTTTTTCAGTTGCAGAATAATTTCTTTCAGCTCGATTTAATGTTCTACTTGCATAGGCAAGAACTTCTTCCGTCCCGCTACTCGTTTTCTGGGTGAGTACGGCTCCCAGACCTACATCACTTGCATCAGTATAGACTGAGAATGGAAGATCAGTATTTGGATGACCCAGGATTGGTGGAGAGCTCAGAGTAGATTTCAATTGCTCAAAGGCATGCTGGCAGTCGTGGCTCCAGACAAAAGGTCTCCCCTTTTTTTTCAGATCGTTCAATGGCTGAGCAATTTTTGAAAAATCTTGGACAAATTTATGATACCAGCCAGCCAGCCCCAGGAACCGCTGAACTTCCTTTAGGTTTGTGGGGATGGGATAGGACCGAATTGCCTCAATTTTGTCATGATCAGCACTGACTCCTTTCTCCGAGACAATGTGTCCAAGAAACTTTATTTCCTTTAGACAGAATCTAGACTTCTTGAGATTGAGTGTCAGATTGGCTTTGCAAAGGCGGTCCAGTACTGTCTGCAGACGCTCAAAATGTTGTGTCACAGAAGATGAGTACACAATTATGTCATCTAGATAGACCAGACAGATTTTCCCTTGCAGACCATCCAGGACTTTCTCCATCAGCCTTTGGAAGGTGGCTGGTGCATTTTTCAATCCAAAAGGCATGACATTAAACTGATATAAGCCATGGTGAGTGATGAAGGCAGTTTTTGCTTTGCTGTTTGGATCCAAGGGAACTTGCCAGTATCCACTATTCAAATCAATGGTGGAAAACATTGTGGATCCAGAAAGGGATTCAAGTATTTCGTTGAGGTTTGGGAGTGGGTATGCGTCTGTTTCAGTTACAGGGTTGACCTTCCGAAAATCTACACAAAATCTATGACCCCCATCTTTCTTAGGTGGGAGGACTACAGGAGAGGCCCAACCTGAATGAGAGGTTTCAATAACTCCATTAGCCAGCATGTCCCTAAGTTGTTCTTCCACAATAGTTTGTTTAACAGGTGACATCCGGTAAGGTCGTTGTTTGATGGGTACACCATTGGTGGTATAGATGGTGTGCTGCAAAACATCTGTCCTTCCAGGCTGGTTAGTACAGACATGAGGTTTAGACTCCAGGAGGTGTCGCAATTTGATCTTATCCTGTTCCTGTAGGTGAGACTCTCGAACAGCAACATCAATGTAGTCTTTCACATCCATTCTCACCGGCTCCAGAGAGAGAAGGGGAGGTGGAACAGCACTTATCAGTGAAAGACTAGACTGTGGGCAGGTCGCACTACCTGGCTGAAATGGGTAAAGAATAGAGGGATTTGACTTGAAGCTATATTCTTTATCAGCCACACTGATTATCATTCCGACACTGGAAATGAAAGTCAGGCCAAGAACAATGCCATAGGCTAGAGCTTCTGGGCCCAATACAGCGACAGGTAGATTAGAAACTACACCATGAAGATCTATAGGGAGCTTTCCCCAGCCATGTGGAGTGGCTGCCTCACCATTAGCCAGATACAGAGGACCTTCTGTCCATGGCTGGAGATCATTGTTTGACCCCTTCACCTCCCTCCAGAGGTACTCATGAATGAGAGTGTAACTGGCTCCCGTATCAATTATGGCTTTTCCACGCCATGTACCTATGGAGATTGGTACAATGAGTTGTTGAGGACTAGAGGAGGTATCCACGGAGCAGCCAGTATTCACTTGCATTGACATTGTTGAGTTCACAGGTTCTTGTGTTCTCCGCCTGGCAAAGTTTTTGGCTTTCACTAGTGACACTGAACCATTTGCAGGCATTCCTTTTGGCTTCTGTGGTCGAGGAGGGTATTTTGGTCTCTGCTGCCTGGGTGAATTAATGGAGGTGTCTGGAGAATGATAATGTGGACAAGAGCCAGGTGAGTGGTTTCCTTTGCATCTCCAGCACAGAACAGGAAGTCGGGCTGTGTCACTAAGTTGACCTGAATTGGGATTCTTAGAAATGGGGTTAGCAGGTTTAACACTTCTTCTTTGATTATATGTCAACTGTAGTTCGTGGTCCTTTTCTAACTGATGGCCGAGGCGGACTAACTCTTCCACAGTGTCCACTCTACCCCTAAGCTGACTAGCAAGAAAGGGGTGGATGTTTTTCAGAATCATTTTTACAATGCTTGATTCAGTGAGAGAAGAGTTCCATCTTTTGCAGAGGGCCCTATAGGACAAGGCGAAGTCTCTGATGGTTTCATCTTCTCTTTGTTTTCTGTTTCGTACACGTTCAGCTAACTCATCCTCATAATCTTCTGCAAGAAAAGCAGCTAAAAACGCTGTTTCAAACTGACTCCAGGAAGTAACCGTTGACCGAGCAATTCCCCACCAGTCTCGAGCAGTTCCCTGAAGTACAGTTCGAAAGGTGGCAAGAATGTCAGCATCCGATAAAGGATGAATTGCAAGAAAATCGTGACATCGTGACAAGTAACTGAGAGGGTCAGGATCATCTTTAACTATTCCATAAGTAGGGAAGGTAAGTTTGAGGTGAGTCTTTTTTTCAACAGCTGGGGGTGCTATTGCAACTGCTGCTGTATGGTCAACTGCACATGGACTAGACATTGAAGGAGAAGAAGAAATAGGAGGAGATTCAAGTTTTTCCTCAAGCACAGTAGTTCTCTGTTCAAGGTTATAGAATCTTTTTTTATCCTCAACCTCCATTTTTCCGAGGGTGGTGGTCAATTTCTTTATTTCATGATCAATGGTTTTAGAGAGCATGCAGGTACTTTCTTGCACACTTTCATGGACGTTTTTAAGCTCATTTTGAAGCTGAACGTATTTCTGATAGAAGAGAGGCTTCAGATCTTTTCAATTCCTCCTCCACCACCATTTTAATTCCTTTAACCAATTTATCCAATTCGGTTTCCATTCCTTCTTTCTGAGATACAATCTTTGACATGAGTTGGCGATGGTTAGTACTGATTTTATCTCCAAGATCTTCAAAGTTGTTGCCAGAGGAAATTTGATTCTCATTTACCTCCTGTGTCAGTTTTTTTATTTCTCGTCCTTGTTCTACCATTGCATGCTGTATCCTGTCCCAAACCTCCTGGGTTTTCACAGCCATCTGCGTTAATTCACGACCTGGTGTAGGGGTTACTTGTGGAAGTTCACATTGCGACTGAGACATTTCATATGGGGAGGACTCAGAAGGGAAAGTTAAAGACCCTCCTCCAGGAGGGAGCAATGGAGGAGCTGGTTCTGTTTCCCATGCGAGGGATTGGTTGATAAGGGAGGTTTCCATAGGAGGAAAGCATACATAAGGGTCATGGGCCCCAGACCCCTGGTGAGGTTGATGTGGTGTGGGAAAGAAAGTCTGTAAATGGGCCCTAAATGCACCGTCTGCTCCATGAGAGTGGGCAGGTTGTATAGGGGTTGGAACCTCAGGGGGTTCCATGTCAAGTAAAACTGATGGAGACACAAGTTGGGGCTGCTGACTGGCCATGACCGTGGTGGGATGAGATGACTGGGGACTAAGTATGAGATTTGTCACACAGCAATCCTAAATGTCAGTCATCACAACCATCAAAATTATATCACAAAAGCAGTTCTCATGAGTAGTCAAAACCAAATATCAAAAAGTTTCAGTTCAATTTCCAAGTGTTATCAAAACTCAAAACAATCAACAAGATTAATGATAAAAAGGGGGGTAAAAATAGAAAAGTTTCAGATATTTCCTTTTAACTTAAATCAATTGTGTAACGAGCCCCACGTTGGGTGCCATTTCTGTAGCGTAGGGACTGACAAAGGTTATTTAGCATTGGGCGCCAGACAAGAGAGACTATAATATAATACTCCTGTTGAATTTATAATTCAGCAAAGATAACCCTGGCTTAACTCAATTTAACTCCAAGTCCCCCCTCCCCCCCAGCTACAAAAAACATACAAAAAGACACTCGGTAACCATACTCATAAGCAAAACTGAAATTTCAAATATATATTCACAAATCAACATAGGTAAGCAATTATATATTCAAAAATCAACACAGGTGAGCAATTATATATTCAAAAATCAACACAGGCCAGGTAAATGTACTTCAATGAAAATTAACTAAAAACCCATCAGTTACAGTACATTCACACAGAAAAAAAAAAAGATTCACTTGATGGAAGAGTTCATTAGTCAAATCTCATCTGTCCATCACGGCATAATATTCCATGAGTCTCTGTGTTCAAAGTTCAGATTACCAGGTGTGTATGAGAGTTTAAACAGTTCAGGTGAAAAAAAAAAGAGTGGTGGGTGTGAGGGGCAGTGTAGGGTTGTGTGGTGTGGTGTGGTGTGATGTGGAGTGGGGGGAAGTAAAAAGTCTGTACAGGAGGCAGCAAAACAATGAAGGTGGCCAGCAATGTCTGAGTTTTGTGATGGTGGGAGGGGAAATCAAAGGGGATTGTGGAGAGTCAGCCAGGAGAATGCCAAGAACAAAGAGGGGAATACTTTCCGTGTCTGGTGTTGGTGCCTGTGGTCTGAGGAAGGGGTCCGACGTCCTCCAAGAGGTGATTTCTTTGTGAGTCCAGGGAACGATCCTCCCTCAGTTCACCAGCATCAAATCCACTCCACCAGCTTCAGAGTTTTTTCCAGTTGTGTTTCCTTTTTCTCCAAAAAACTTCCATTCAACACTTTCTTGTTTAGCTTTCTATTCCTCCTCTCTGTCACACTCTCGCTTCTCTCCTCTCACTCTTTCTCCTTCATGCTCCTTCGTCTCCTCTGTCTTCCCTCCTCCTACTCACAGGTGTCAGCATTAAAGGGGTTCACAGGTCACAGAGGTCAAAGGGTGGTGGCGGCCATCTTTGTAGTTTTATTCATTAGTTCGGTCACAACATGGCTGATTACACTGATGATTACTCAGAAGATGCCTCTAAGTCTTTGTAGAGTACAGAAAGCATCACGTGTTTCTTCAGTTAATAACATGGTTCAAGAATAATAAGCCACTGACTGGGCACTATGTGGTCGGACATAGACACATTTCTGCTGTTTTGCTGAGTTAAATCTGTTTTTTTTTTAATTATTATTATTATTTATGGTATTTGATGCTGTTTCTATAGCCTAGAGCATCAGTGCCTACTTTGTTGTTAGAACAACAATCTGTTGTAAACTTGCTAATAATTAATTCCTAAGAGCATACGGTAACCATGACTGTTTTGATTGGCAATTAGCATTAATGAGTATTAAGTATCAAGTAGGCTGTATTGCTGTGTATTATTCCAGCTGCTTTCTAAAGGTAGATTTAGAAAACCAAGTAATCGATCAGTCCATGATGAATGAATTCGATCCCTCGATCTTTGAATAAACTACTTGTGTTGTGCTGATCTGAGATGAACCAATTCCGGAGTTATGCCTAACTGTGTCGAGGCCGCATGGATAAAGGTTGCAGTGATGTCCAACCAGTCACAGTGAACCCATGACAACTTCCTGTCTCCTCCTCAAACAAGTATGTGTTGAGGGACGTGAAGCACCGCTGTGTGTGTGAGAGAGAGACCCACAAGTAGAGAGACAAGTGTTCTGAAGAGTCCTGTGTGCTGAGCTCTTAGTACTTGGCAGATTGTAACAAGGGATGGCATTTCAAGTCAAATTACTGATAGCTAGTTGCTGGAATCTATTCCACTATTATTCTTCCACCTCCGCCCCTGCAAAAAGAGAGCAGAAGCTGGACGAGAGATGCTGCAGAACAGCACCCTGTGTGTGTAATGATGTAATGACAAGCGACTGTGATTCAGTTGTCAGTGCTGTCCACGAATCTGTGGTCAGAGGCGTTTCTTAACGTCGTCAACCAAACATGCAGCTCAGTTTTATTATCATCAAACAGTTCCTCCAGTTTTGCAGTAATGTCTTTTCCTTGATGGTAAAGTAGAGCATGCTTTTAGTTTCCCTCTTAAAGATGAGAGTTGTGTGTTTTGCATGTATACCATAAAACTTATCTGGTGTCGATTAGCGTGAAGGCCCCTCTTGCTGATAAGTGCTTCACTCTCAAATGCCTGTGTGTGGCTTCATCTGGCAGAGTTTGCACTGCATCTCGTGTCAAGTGGGTCCTCACAGAACTTTCTGACGGCTTTAGCAGACTTTGCATATCACTCTTGTTTGTAAACTGGAATCGAGCCGATCTCACAGCACTGTACCAAATGCCGCAATGCTGCCCTTGTTTGGAAAATAACGTGCCTCGCACATTACACAGGCTGCTTCGACCCATGCTGTTTGCTGTAAGTCCCTTAAATTCACCAACTATACGAATGACTTGGCCGGCAGTTGGTGTTGTGCCAACAGTGAGTAGAAAAAATGGGCTGACATTGTAGGAATCACCTATCAGCAGAAATCAGTTGAGGTCAAAAATATCTCAGTAATTTCTCTTCAAGTTAAGAAGGATTTTGTTCACCTTCATCGAGGAAGCAAACATCGGTTCCCTGCTCATGTAAGAAATGATGCACGACAAGGCGTCCCTGTCCAGGAAATAATGGACAATGTGGAGTCCATTAATTCCTGATTATGGACATCTCGAAGGGCATTATTGCACTTAGGCCGTTCTCACTTGCCAAAGAAGAAATGAGTAAGACTCCACGGCACCTTTTAAAAAGAAAATTGATCACTTATGAACTGGGGTTGCCTTTCACTCGTGTTACAAAGCACAGGATCTCTCAGCACATTGGAGTGATTTTTAAATCCTGAACCTGTTTCTAACTGCCTCTGACATTATTTTGATTTCTCCTCTGCACTGCTCCGCTCTGTTTGTTCGCCGAGCTGCTCGGGGATCTATTACAGGCGGGTCCGTACGTGGCTGACAGGGTTGCATGTGAATTACTTCACATTGCAGTAGATCGCTTTCAGTGTTTTAATCTACAAAATGACAGACGCCTTTCGGATTTTTCCATCATTGTTTAAAAAAAAAAAAAAAAGAAAAGAATCT
>JAQLOL010014706.1:0-10544 GCA_029783665.1 Naso thynnoides
AAAGTGCGAGACTTGGTCCTTGGAGGAAGAAGTCTGTAGCTGTTGGTGGAGCGGAGTGAGCGTGCTGAGGTCTGGGGGGTGAGAAATTCTTTAAGATACTGGGGAGCGTTGCCAAGGATGCACTGGAATGTGAGGAGGGAGATTTTGTATTCAACCCTTATCTGACTAGAAGGCTGAATAAAAGACATGGTTACCTCAAAAAACACAAAAAATATAACCAATTTAAGACAACTGTCACACCTCATGTCACACAAAGATAGCAGGAAATATCCTGAAAGCTTCCTTATTATTTTATTTTTTTGGTTTAGTTGTCAGGGACAAAACACATCAAGTGACAATTGAACTAAAATGAGTTAGTCTGAAAAGTAAATGGTTTTCATCTGCTGTCCCTTGCCCAAAGTTTTATAGGCACCTGAAGTTTAAGGAATTTAAATATATGCATGAGAAAGATCAAAAGAACTACAAATGGGACTGAGGAGAGACATTCATGATAAAAATAGTAAAAAAAAAACAAAACTCAGGCAATATTGGCTTTGATTTTAAAACACTTTTGTACAGAGAGACCAGCGCAGGGAGAGACTGATATGTGAAAATTAACCAATGAACACATCTGCATGCCTACTTGTGCATTGACAGCCATAATCCTGACAGACAGTGGACTGAAACCATGTCTTATTCATTGTGATTCATTTAAAAGTTAAAGAAACAATTCAAGTCCACCAAAACTTTCAGATTGAAATTTGTAAACACAGGGAGCTACATTTTATCTATAAAACACTGAAAGCAGAAGTTCTGTCAACTGTTTCCGGTGAGAAACAGAATTTTCCAACCAGCACAGTGCAAACCACACCGCCATGTAGGTGGAGCTAGTGAGAAACAATGACCCCATATTGCACCAACTGAACTTCAGCAGTGAGCTGCAGTGCAGCTCAGAGCTACTTATTCCAAAGCTGACTTGTCTAACTTCCAACTGAACTCAGGCTACAGTGCTATCAACTTCCACTGAGAGGCAACACTTCTACAAAGGGATGACTTTTAAGCATCCACTGACAGAGTGAGGAGTAGAGGTGTGTGTGTGTGTGTGTGTGTGTGGGGGGGGGATCAGGATTGGGGAGACAATTCAAGTGGGTGAGACGGGAGAGAGAGCTAATGGAACAGCGGAGAGGGACAGTGTGGCAGGAGAGTTGGTCTATACTTGACATTTAATTAGAACATACATGGCATATATACACAGATACAATTATACAGTGTGTGTGTGTGTGTGTGTGTGTGCGTTGAAGAGGGAGGGAAGAATTGAGAGAGTGCTTCTCCTGAAAGCGCAGTACCTGGGGTGGGCGATATTCTGGCCTTTTCTATGTCCTGCTCTCTCTCAGTCACATTCGCACACACCTGTCAAAGTTAATGCAGAAGGGATTTGTAGGGGGCATGGAGGAGGTTGTCAGTGCTGTCATCAGGCAGACAATTGTGTGTGTGTGTGTTTGTTGGAGAGAGAAAATTTGCGTGTGTGTGTGTGTAGGTGTGTGTGTGTGTGTGTGAGAGAGAGAGAGATAGAGAGAGGGAGTGAGAGAGAGTGAGAGAGAGTGAGAGAGAAGCCATGTACACAAAGATTGCACAATATCACTTCAACAAAATCCTGTCTTAACACCTTTGTTTTTTTTTTTACACTGAAGAAAACAACATTGGCATAATGTCGCCACAATGGTGATGTGTCGGCTGTGAACATGCCAGGTCTTTAGCAAGGCTGTACGTTAACTTTTTTTGCACTGGTACAAAGGAGGTTGTTTTATAGCACAGGCCAAAAAACTTGTAGCACTATTACGCATATCTAAAATATCTAAAAACAACCACATGTAGTGCAGTTCATTACACAAACAAGTATGTAGTAGTAACTATGAATGTTGCATACAGGGCACACAAAATCCAGATCTTATTAAAAATTGTTTTCAGACAGTGTTTTTTCTATATTTACACTTAATGCCATCAATACATTATACAAATAAAAAGTGCAAATGTTAGTTTGGTTTGTGGCTTATTTCTCCTTCTTTCATATTTATAACCTGAAAATAAGATTTGTTGAGTGTTTCTCCTAGTTTTACTGGTTGGGGGTCGGGGGTTGGTGATTAGTACGGAGTTGGGCGTCTGGCGGTGTACTCGACCTGGTGAGGGAGGGCAACTTCATCTTAAAGATATGTTTTGATGATAGACTACAGGGTTACAGAAAATTTGGACCGGAATCACCAAACACTGAAATGAGTCGTATTTTACAAGCATTCCTTAGCTTAATGACTGAATGTACTGACTTTGTCCTCAACTCTTGTTACTGTCAATTAACCCGTTTGCACTTCTTCACGTTTACATCCAGGCAATTAACGCTGTCAAAAACGTAGTGATAGTAGTGTTGATGAGCCACATGTGCGTGTGCAAAGCTGTTTGTGTGAAGCGTGAATAAGCCAAGCCGTCAGTAGGAACAAGAGAGCGGAGCAGAGTCACTGATCAGGACAGGGACATGCATAATGGACAGTCACACTTTGCTGAAATAAAATAAATGCGCATTTAATTCCAGAAATAAAATATTTTGTGCCTTTCTTTTTGGGAGGGGTGTCCTCTCCTCCAAATGAAAGGTAGAGGAAACACCGGCAGCTGACTCCCTTAACTCGCTGAGGTTAAGAGGAGTGTTCGCTAAGAACTGTGGCATTTTGAGTTGAATGTATGGAATTTACACACATGGGAAACCGCAGGAAAAACTACAGCTACCTAGGAGTATAGTGTGTGGTGCATTGAAAAAAACAAGGGTTTTCCTCTCACACACAGACTACCGCACCGGTGCTACCAACGTGAATTCATTCATCGCACAGACAGATTATTCCATAGCTGTCTGAGAGAGTTAATATCAATTTGGTAAGTGGGTAACATCATGTCATGGGTCCGCAGCACTGAGTGCATAAATTTGATGTGTTTGTTGTTTTCAGAACTGATAATTGTCTTCTTTCATGGTAGGTTGGGTGTACTGCATCTCAGCACGCTATCACCACCCATCCTTGTTGTGTTATTAATGTTATTATAACCAAGGATTATTTTGAGGTTTATCTGCTCATTTTATCATCTTGCATATATTGTATGTTTTTCATCCACTAAGTTGTTGCTTGTGCTTAACTTCTTTTGCCCTCTAGATTATTTGTGGAGGGTAGCCTTGTGTTTCTTGCCATGGCATGTCCAGCAAGTGATAAACGAGACAGTGGCCCCTAAGATGCAGTGCCACTTGGTCAGGTTCCGGTTCTCCTCAGTTCAGATTGTAACCCTGTTAGCATAGAAGGCTATTGGCGACCTCCATTGGCTAGGAAATTAAATAACATTTACCTGTGTAATACGTGCCTAAGCAAAGTAAGTGATGCAAACTGAATATAAATATATGTTAAGTGTTCTTAAGTTTACAAGTCTTATTTTGAAAGTCTGTTAGGAGGAAGTACAATGAGTCCCGCCCTCGTGTGTAGAGCCTGGGGTGCGGAGAGAGAGAAAAGAATGTTTTGAGTTTTTTTCAACCTGAGAGAGCTGAGCCTCCATGTTGCAGGATTTTATCACGAAAAACCTTGTAAGCAGACAGTGAAAATTGGATATTGAATTCACCTCACCAGGCTCCTCCATTCATGCATCCACATTCCGATGTTGTGTCCCTTGTCACCTCAGATAAGTTGGATAAGACTGACAGCTCTGGCTGCAGCTCTTCTGGGCAGGTGGATGCTTATGATGAACAAGAGAGTGAGGCTGGTGTTGAATACCAGGTGGTGAAGGAAGGCACTGAGTCTGATTTTTCTGTTGGAGCCCTGCTCTCACGGGGGGCAGTGGCTGCTGGCATTACTCCTCCACCATCTCCACCAACAGCCTCTGCACTGGACTGGGATCCTAGGGGACAGAGGCAAGGGCCTTTGCCTGTGTACCATGATTTTGCGAAGCATCTGCAGGGCTCTTGGGCCAGGGGAGGGAGGGAAGCTGTGGCACCTCTTTCTGCTCTTAGGGCCCGATTTACTAAAGGTTTGCGTGTGTAAAAACGTGCAAAATTGATATCACCCAAAAACAAATCTGCAGACTGATCTATTCAGTAGGGTTGTCCCGATCCGATCATGTGATCGGAAATCAGGGCCAATCATGTGACTGCGGACTTTATCCGGACTTGGACATTATGTCCCGATCAGGTATTGGATAAATAATAGGGGTGATCGGATAAAGCATTTTTGACAAGTACGAGCATGATACGAGTAAAACTCATCAATATCTGTGCTCGTGCTGAAGGCTGGGTAACCAACTGTCTTCACGCTCTGTGATTGGCCAGTCACACACAGCGCCTGCCCCTCCCTACACACACACGTCTCTGCAGCCAGAGCTGTGCCCCACTCTCGCACACTCACAGACAGTGACTGATCTCTCCGTGCTTGGCTTGACTCGACTCTATCTCACGTTGCTCTCTTCAGTACTCAGGTTTTCTTCAGCTCGCCTCTATTGTGAACTTGTTTCGTAATGTACGCGGTGCATTTCACAAGACAGAGCTGAAAACTGCTCGTGTCGCGCCGGTCACTGCCTCCACTCCTGTCGTTTTTTTGTTTGTTTGTTATTGGTTTTTTTACTGTCTGCTTGCTCTTAGTTTGACACTTTCTCACTGCAGTTCACAAAAATAAGTATAATATAAAAATATTACAAATTAATCATTATTTACTGTATTTAGGCTTTTTATAGGCTTTAAATACAATAGATATTTTATCTGTTACATAGCACACACACACACACCTACCTTAATCAACACTGTTTAAATTCGTGTGGAAAAAAAATGCCAAGAACTTTAGGTAGAGAAATAAATAAAATTTGAAAAAAAGAAATCAGTTTGATCATAAAAATTTAAAAAATTAATAAATAAAAAAGAAAGTTGTGTTGAGTATGACAACTCTTGTTCATGCATACTTAGTAGTTCATAATTTCCTACTGCATGCATTGTATTCATTCATGCACTTAAAAATATATTTATGTTCTGAGTTTATAAAAAACTTGTTCTGTAAATAGTTCTCTTACTTTGTGATCAAAAACATTGATTTGAATCTCAATTTTGAGGCTGTTCTGTAAATAGTTTTCAAATAAACAATAAATATAGCAACTTCTGATCAATCCATATCAATTTCAGACTTAAAATAATGTACCAATTTAAGCCCCACCCATTTCCAGTTAAATCACACCCACTTTTGGTTTAGGCCCCTCCCATTCTGAGTACAGATACGGATACAGATAATTTAGATGGCTGAACAGATACAGATACGGATACAGAAAGTAGTGTACTCGCTCATCTCTATTTATATCTCAGCATTAGAACACTCCAGAAACTTCAAACTTTCACTGTTCTGATTAGGAAATGAAACTTTGTAACATGAACATTAGAGTGGCTTAACAAAAGTTGATTTGTAATGATAAAACAAAAGTGTTGAGAATTAAAAGTCCTTGCTCCTCTTACCTGCTCCAGGAATGTTCATCAAGTCCAAGTGAGAAAAATCCTGCTGACTCCATCCGAATGGGCCTCGGCCAGGTGCTCATTGTAAATTACCTTGGTCCGTGGCAGTCCAAATGGCAGTTTAAAGTCGACTGATTTAGTTCCACAAGCATGCTCTTCTTCTGTATTAATCCAACTGAGAAGGTGAAAGTGTCTCTTTTGTGAATAAACACGCCCACTTTTGAAGTCTGCTTGGGTTAGAAAAACAAACAGGGAGGATGGTATCGCACAGGAAAGGTGGAGTGTCAATGAGTCAGTGTCCTTCCAAGAGTGTTAATTATGAATCCAAGGTATTGCATGAAATAAAAGTATGGGTGAGACAATGACAGGAGTTCAACTCTGTTCCTGCCACAGTCAGCACAGCCCCCATGAGCCTGCTAGCCCTGGGATGGATGCTGACTTCCAAGCCCTCCCTTCCTTTGGCACACCTGCAGGCCAGTACTCCCCCTCAGACAATGGTGAGGCTTTCGTGCAACATGAGGAGTCAGTTGAGTTTCATACCAGCCATTGGCGGCCATTTTAGGTTCGGAGGATATGGTGAGGAGGGGGAGGAAGATGGCACTGGTTATGGCCACGGTGAAGAGGAGTTTGTGGAGATAATGACCAGGGTAATGGCTAAACTGAACATTCATGGCCCCACCCCCTTGTACCCTTTCCTTCAATGCTCAGCAGGGCATCTTTTCAAGGTTCAGCTAAGCAACCAACCTCCCTACTGAAACAGATGCCATGCTGCGAAGATATAAAGCAACAAGTCTGGCTCTCCTTGGGGGCCCCACACCAAATGAGAGGCCCCATTCAAGCTTTCATGAGATGGTCTTTCGTCGTCTCGGAGCCTGAATTAGGCTATCGAAACATGCCACCCCCGGAGGAGTCTGTGGCCACTCACTTCTCCTCCTCATCCTGCAAGCCCAGCTTCCTTTCAAGGCCTGCCAGCTCACACCCTCATTGGCTGACAAATCTTACTAGTCAGTGGGGTAGGTGCTTGCCATGACTGAATCTAGCTATCCTCTGAGCTTATCAGGCTTGCCTCCTACATAATCTGGAAGGTAAGGCCATCACAGAGACCTATATAGAGCTCAGGAGGGCTACAGACTTCTCTTTACGCGTGATTACATGTGTTGCACAGGGAGAATTCTGGGCTTCTCTGTGGTCACCCATCACCATCTCTGGCTGAACCTCATCCAGATATCCGACTGAGAGAAAAGGAGGCTCCTTAATGCCCCTGTTTCCACCACTGGCCTGTTTGACCCGGAAATACATGACATCACGCATAAATTTAAGAGGCAACAAAAAGACTCAGCAGCCTTTAAATTACTGATGCCTTGCCGCTCCTGTAACCTCTGCCTGTCTGCTATGCCACTCCTACCTGGCCTGGTCAGAACTATTACCCAAGCCAGCGCTCCCCCAGCTCATCCCGCTCTTGGGGAAAGGCCCCAACAGACAGAGGTGAGCCAATCCACTCAGGGGTCATCTGACGGGAGCTGGCTTCCTCACCCTAAAAGTCAGCAGCAGCAGCCCAGCCAGACGGACAGAGGGAAAAAGTCGTGTAGGACCTGGTTACTTTCTTTGGGGGATGGGGAGATGAATGGCACCCTCTTGTTGGGACACACAGTCTTACAGCAGTCAGGTATTTTGAAATGAAAGCTAGTGTTACAATGTCCCTTGCTAGTAAAAACTGCTTGGCACACAGTCACTAAGCACACACCCTCACAATTCCTACCCGCAGTTCCCCCTCATGCGGACTGCACATCTCTGTCCTCTCAGCTCTACCAAGGTCACAGAAAGCACTCAAATGAGCCCGAAGCCTGCTGTAAGGCTGTGACATTTCCACACATGTTTAAAACAGGGACAAAATGTGTCCGAAGCGCAATGTAAGGCTGGGACATTTCCACACATTTAAAGCAATGCAAATGGGCCCGAAGCCAATTACGTGGCTGGATCCTTGTCAAATAATGTTACAAAATACATCCTTACATGGAGACAGCCTGCCTATAGCAGACCTGCTGTCGGCTGCTTTGCCTTGAAGGGTCAGTCTCAAAGAGAGGGCAATGCCACCCGCTGCACGCTGCCGGACCAGCTGTTAACATTAGAAGAGGCTCTGCCATATGCCTCTGTGGATTCTTATCAATCTAAAGAAAGGCTATGACTGACAGTTTGCTTGTAGTCCACCATGCTTCACTGGTCCTATTCAGTCAACAGTACAATCCCACCTGGTCCCTGTCTAGTACAGGAGTTATCCTCCCCCCTAGAGAAAGGGGCCATATGCCCAGTTAGGGAGGCGGAGTGCAACATGGGCTATTACCGCAGATATTTCCTGATCCCCAAGAAGGATGGGTCGAAACCGTGAACTTTGGATGTAAGAAAACTGAGCAAGTCATTGAGAAAGATGCTGTTCCATATGTTAACGCAACGCCATCTATTCAAAGCAATCAGATGGGGATTATTTCACATCGGTGGATCAGACAGACACATTTTTTAACATTACCATTGTGGAAAGACACAGGAAATATCTGAGGTTTGCTTCTCAAGACAAAGCCTATGAGTTTTGCGTCCTTCCCTTCAGTCTCTCCCTGAGCCCTCAGACGTTCACTGTGTGCTTGACCACTGAACTGGCAACCTCTCTGTGGAGAGAATTAAGAATTTACTGTTATCTCTTTGACACGCTAATTTTTGGCAGTCAAGGAGCCTTGCCATTACACACACCAAAGCAGTGACAGATCACCTTCAGAAACTGGGTTTCCCAATAAACTAAAAAAAATTGCCTTGTGCCCAAGCAAGTGACAACCTTTTTGGGTCTACAGTCGAATTCCTAGTCAGTGTGAGTGCACCTGTCTGTGGGCAGACGGCTGCATATTCAAAGGACAGATCTATCCCTGTGCCATAGTCACAAGGTCTCAGCGTGCCATTGTATGGCGATGCTGGGACTGATGGCTGCAGCATCTGCTGTGGTTCCACTCAGCCTGTTGCATATGTAGCCTCTCCAAAGTTGGTTTGTCAGTCAGCACATAAACCCAGTGAAAGACTGTCACCATTACATTATTACACAGTGGTGCCATCAGCCTGGACAGACCCACACTGTCTCACAGCCAGTGTCCATCTGTACTTGGTTTCTCTCAGGGTTGTCATACAGACTGACACATCCATGTGGGGATGGAGCACGGTATGTGATGGCCATGTGGTAACGGGCCATGGGGACTGCAAGAAAATCGCCACATATACATTTTAGAGCTGGAAGCAGTCCACCGGGCTTTAGTGTGCTTTATGGAGCAGATAAAGGGCTGCCATGCATTGATACTGTAGGACAACACCGCCACAGTATCATACATAAACCAACAGCGCGGAGTGTGCTCTGAAGCCATAAACCAAGTGACAACTCAGTTGCATTTGTAGGTGCATAAACACTTACTTTCCCTGTCAGCAGCACACATTTAAGGCCGGCTGAATTGGGGAGCAGACCTATTGAGGGGCAGTCTTGATTCTGCAGAATGGGGTCTGCACCTGCGGGTGGTAGAGGAAATTTGGACCCGGTCTGGCCGAGTAGGCGTCGATCTGGTTGCTTCGAGGCTCACAACACACTGCCCACCATGGTTCTCCATTCAGCACGACAGCCCCCAACTAGGGCTGGTACAACCATGGCCAAAAGACAGGCTGTGTGCTTTTTCCCCATCCCACTGATCCAGCAAGTACTGGACAGACTGAGGGAAGCCAGGTTGCAAAAAATCCCTTTTAGCACTGTAATGGCCATCACAGACATGGTTTGAGGACCTTTGCATAATTACACAGGGGACTTCTCTGGCACTCCCGATGCATGCAGATCTCTTAACCCAGGTGGAAGGACAGGTTTTCTTTCCTTCCCCGCACAAGTGGAAGCTGTTGGCTTGATTCCTGAACGGGAGCATAGGTGAAGGTTTGCCTTTAGCAGTTGTTGGCCCGATAAAGAGTGCCAGGGCTTCATCTACCCAAGTTCTGTATATGTATAGATGGCAAGCTTTTACGCGCTGGTGTGCAGCATGAAATGAGAATCCGATATAATGCGGCATGGGGACTGTTCTGCATTTCCTTCAGGGCTTGCTAGACAAACGCTTATCTCCTTCCTCTTTAAAGTTCTACTTGGCTACAATACGTGCCTGTCATGTGGTTATTGAGGGAAAATCAGTGGGATGCCATTCCTTGGAATCTCGGTTCATGAAGAGCGCTCGACATTTATGCCCGCTTGTTAGGCATGTGTGTTCCAGGTGAGATTTCATAACGGTACTGGAAGGGCTCTCGGCACCCCCATTCAAGCCTGTCAATACTGTTGAGCTGAAACATCCATCCCTGAAGACAACACTATGATTGACCCTGTCCAGAGTGAAGAGAGTAAGTAATTTAATTACGTCACGTTGTTGGGGCTAGTTTTAGATCTATGCTTGTGGATCTGATAGCTTTTTGCCGCCCTCTGTTTGCTTCAGTGGAGAAGGGGAGCTTACACAGACTGTGCCTGGTCCATGTGCTCTTGGCATATTCTGAGAGAACGCACGCACTGCGCCATTCTGACCAGCTGTTTCTATATTTCGGGTCTCAGTCTCGTGGTATGACTCTGTCCAGGGAGTGTCTGTCGATGAATATGGAGGCCATAGTTTTAGTCCATTCCAAGGATCCCCCAGAGGACCTGAAGACTCATTCCACATGGGGTGTGTCCACTTGAACAGCTCTTTCAGCTGCTTCACGAAACAAACAGCTGTTTCTGGTATAGTGTATATACTATATATATTTAGTATATATAGTTTATATATTTTATAATAGTAAAATATGCATAACAAAAAGCTGTCTTACATTCTGTATTGTTTAGCCAAGACTTGAGAAAATTATTTTATAAAGTCAAAAATATTCACCATTTATGTTTTGTGTGATTACAGTTAAAATAATGTGACACTTCTTTATCTCATTGTCAACAAATTAAAATCACCTGACTACAGCACATAATGTACCTGCAGCTTTGTGCTGCTATGCTGCTAACTCCACCTCATCTGTCCTC
>JAQLOL010014707.1:0-10536 GCA_029783665.1 Naso thynnoides
ATCCCACTATTATTGACATTATTTAACATTAAAATAGCAGCAGGAACAAATGAAACCCTGTATCCTGATAGGAGGCACCCTTAACCTCCGACCTGAAGGTAACAGTTCAAACTCGGTCTGAAGGGGATGATCTAAGCACTCCTGAATGGAAGAGGCCCTTTTAGTCATCTGCCTTTTATAAAGGTCTATAAGATGAGCTTGCCTCCTCCCAGAAATCTTACTGGCCACATTGATAAGGCTACCAAGTCTGTTTTTGTTGGCTACAGTCAAGTTCCCATACCAGGCAATGATACAAAATATTAGAACAGATTCAATAAAACTTCTATAGAATCTCTGAGGACACATTAAAAGAGCTCATTTTCCTCAGAAAATAAAGACGTTGATGAACTTTTTTTGTCGTGATAGCAACATGATGGTCAAAACAGAGTTTCTTATCAAGAACCACTCCAAGATATTCATAGCTGTCCACGAGTTCAATCTCAGTACCATTGATGCTGGTGAGTACAGGACGAGGAGGGGCCTTTCCAAAGCTGATTAGCATATCTTTAGTTTTAGTCACATTCAACTGTAGAAAAAACTCATTGCACCAAGAAACAAAATCATCAACCACAGGTCCATGTTGTAGCTCATTCCCTTCTAGGAGACTAACAACCACTGAATCATCCGCAAATCTGATGATATGTCTGTTGGAATGATTGCTACGGCAGTCATTAGTACACAAGATATAAAGTAGAGGAGAGAGATAGCAGCCACCCGATCCAGAGAGCGCACTTCAGACAGTTGTTTATGAAGGTCTGAATCTTCTGTAACATTCTTTTCGTTATTCTCCAAGTCTCTGATCTGTAGAGAAGGATGGATTTCACATTGGAGTTAAAGATCTGCACTTTAGTTGTAATTGCCATTTGTTTGGAGGCCTGTTAACATATTACTAAGAAAATCTTAAAACAAATGCCATCAATGACGGTTAAAAGCAAAGTTACTTACATTAATAATACAGCATGTTGCGCTGCTCTCGCTTGTCTCTCTCCTGTCCCCTCATTTTTTTCTTTCAGCACAGCAATACATGATGGTATATATTACTGGCTCCAAAAGTTCCACTTTTTTACTTTTCGCACTGCACTGTGGGATACTTAAATTGCACTACATAGGGTATAAAAATTCTTATTGCACATTTGGACAGCACTACAAAATTTCAAACCCCCTGTATAATGCATTGTATAGTGAGTGCTTTCTGACAGCTCATGAGAATCAAGTCCACTCAATGGAGTGGGCGGAGTCTGAGGCCTGGGCCTGCGCTGGTGATAGTTACTTTTAACTCATGGACTGCGCCGACAAGATCTGACATTTTATAGACAGTCGTCCCTTGATGCCATCGGGGTTTATAGGTTTTTGTTTACTCGAGTTGCTGCTTGCAGAGATACTGTTTCATTTTAGGCAAACACAGTGTTTATTCCCGATGAATCAATAATGCTTTTTTTCGTAAAACATTAAGGGGACATCAAACTGTACTGGTAAAAATTGAGAACATCTAGCTTAAAGTCTAAGCTTAACACATAAACATTGTTATAATATATTCAAAAATTGACAGACACTGGCCAGAGGTGAGAAGCCTGCATTGGTTTATTTTTTAAGATATGGTTTTAAAAACAAAAACTTTTCAATTTTTATCTGCCATCACTATCACTATCATGTGACGTGCTTGTGAGTATAGGAAGAAAGACAGGCGTAGAAACAGTAACTAAGCAGGGTGGAGCTCAGCAAAAAATTTTGTGTATCATGCACAGACTTAGACTGCAGTATTCTGTGGATACATGAGAAGCAATCTGCTTTAATTGAACTTGTTGGTGCTAAAACATTTGTAGAACATTTCTGAAACAAGCAAATTCTAAGTAAAAGAAAATTTATTCCTTGAAAATAAAAGGAAATTTGAGAGTGAGTGACAGAATAGATTTTAGCACTGTGTTTGGGTGTTGGTGATGATTACAACACTAGTGGCACTACCTTGTGATCACAGATGAATATTCTAGTCATTTTTACTGCTTTGAAAGGTTTGGCATAAATTGTGGCAAGAATACTCCCCCCCCCCCCAAATAGAAGCAAAGATTAGAGGGCTGCTGGGTGCCAGTAAAATGTCCTCAGCAGAAAGTAATCAACAGTCTCTCCTTTGAGCCAAGACGGCAACAATGAACAGTGTTCAAAACTGATCAGGGTATGCTGAAATCAGAATGAGCTTGTCGAGTGAACAAATGCTTAATGCATAAACTATTTGGAAACTCTTTTAAATGTGTTTCCTACTGGACTCTATGGGTAATATGTAGCTCTCTCCAATGGCACTGTTGTGTCTGTGCTCTTTGATAGGGTGGCTGGTTTTCCAATAAGTGCCCTGCTAGATGGCTTTTTTGAGTGTTTAGCATGTGAGACCTGCAGCAGGAGGAGACCCTCCAGCTGTGGTTCATGCACACTCCATGTGGCTGTTTAGTATCATGAGTGTTGAGGACAGGTGCACAGTAGCATCCTAGTATTCACACTGTCTGTTCATACAGTTTTCTTGGACATGGTGGACTCTTTTTTAGGGCACATGCTAGAACAACTCAGGACTGATAAAAAGAGAGATAAGTGTTTGAGCTGTGTTAATGCCGCTGTACCTCTCCGTGTTTTTCAATAACTTGGGGTGTGAGATGTGCAGGATGTCTGTTGCATGTTGCAATAAATGACCTCCAACTCATCCAAAGCTTTGCAGTCAGATTGCTCACAGGAATAAAGAAAACAGAGCGTATTTCACCTACTCTAAAGAAATTTGTCCGGCCTCCTGTCCTGTATAAATTTGAATTCAAAACAATACTTCTGTTCTGCAAAGCTAGAAATGGTATGGCACCTCAATAACTCTTAGACCTACCCCCTGGGCGCAGCCCAATTAGATCCCTCAGATCACTGGGGATGGGCCTCCTAAATGTGCACAAAGTTCAGACTAAATCTGGTGAAGGTGTCATCAGTCACTATGTTGCTGTTCTGTGGAACAAACCGCCTGCTGACTTGAAATCTGTGGAAACTTTAGGTTCTGTGAAGAGCGGTAATAAATATTACTTTTCTCTCATGGTTTTGGAGGTTGATTTGTCTTTGTGTGTGTGTGTACTTGTGTATGGTTGGTGTTTGGCCCTCTGTGTGTGCTCAGGTGTATGTGTTCATAGGTCAATGCAGGGTCATTTTATAAATGTGTTTTGGATTATTTTTATGTGCTTCTAAACTTGTTTCTTCTTCTTTTTTAAATTATAGTTTGTGGGTTTTTTTTAAATCCTCTGTAAAGCACATTGAGTTTACATTTTCATGAAATGTGTTATTAAAAAAGAAATGTTGTTATAAAAAGAAGTTGAATTGAATTGTTTATGCAACATGCAAGGTCAGGCCATGTTTCCATTATTACTTCTAGCTGGGTGTCATTTGGTGGAATTGGCTCCCCTACTTCATGGCTACAGCAGCCCTGATTATAAAGAAATATGTATACTGTGGCAGCTGAAGCTGATCAGGATCAGTGGTATTTGTCTTGTGATGGCTGGGTCGTACATTCATTGGTACCATTGGTACCATCATTGGCTTTCATAGATGAAGCCAGTGTGAGATAGAACAAAGGTTACAATATTGTAACCGTTGTTGTAAGCACAGGCAGAGTCCTCTGCCGATGAACCTTGCTGATTGACATCGTTGCTGAAGGGGCCTTCGAATGCGGGTTAGGGTTAGGGTTAGGGTTACATGAATACCATGTGGGACAGGTATTTGGTAGACATGTCCTGATTAACCAGCTACCCATATGAAATTTTACCGGGCAAATACGCGCATGGGTTGTTCTTTGTCCCAACCAAAACAATTCTCCTTAGCTCTAAAAATTTGAAATGCACATTTTATTTTATTTACTTATTTATTTATTTGACCAATTTTTGACATTTGATAAAACAATTAGCCTGTCATTGTACAATTGAGACTCATCTTTATTGGTTTTGAACAAGCTGTTTTTTTTTTGTGAAGAATTTGTTACAATTCAAGTGGAGAAATAAATGTGCTTGTAAGCTTTATGCAATATCAACTAATGTTGATACAATCCGAACTTATTTATATAAATAAAACAAAACATTGATGTGTCTGGATGGTCAAGTTTAACAAATATTTTATGTCAGAACAGCAAACAACTGTTTTAGTCAATTCTCTCATCATAACTGATCTGTCTCCTTTTACTCAACAGATGTTTCCTAAACTATGTTTTCACAAAAGCTTTTCCACATAGAAATGTAAATGTGTTTTCTTAATTAACATTAAATTGCTTTGAAGCAAACCTGGCTTGTTGTCTAAATAACAGGTCCATGATGGAGTCAACCATTCAGGCCATACAACCGGCCATTCAACCTGTTTCTTACTGCCAAAGAGTCACCTGATCAGCACTGTCACACCTCACGTCATCTCAGGGAAGTTGGTACTCTGGAGTGCCACCATAATGATGAGAGTAATCAGACCTGCACAGTATGATTAACACAGAGAATTAATATAAGCACCGTGGGGATGCAGAGAGCACCTACAGACACTTAGAAACAATGAAACACATGTTGTGACACACCAGCTGTACGCATACATGGGTGAACACACTCATGCAGAAGAGAGAAACTTGAGATCCAGTGACACATATTTAATGGGATATGCTAATGTACTGAGACTCACAAACACACAAGGACCATGCACACAGTCTTATAACACTGCCCCAATCACTGGGTTATTGTTATTCAGAGCAGAAAAACACCCCATAATATCTGAGACTAGAAAAGCACCTTTTTCAAAACTTAACACATTTGGTAAAACAAGTCTGTAAATTTTTCATTTATATGTAATTTAAGGTCTTCTGTGAATTCATAAATCTTTTTTTTCTTTACCCTTAACCTTTTCTTTGTAATTGTACTTTCACTGTGCTATCCCAAATCATATCAGACGACTACTGTAGTTTTGACTGAGGTTTGAGAGAACAAAGTCTTGCAAATGTAGCCCATCCTCACACATGGATAAATATGTTTCTGACTGCAATAACCATAAACATAACACAACCATGAAGCAACCAGTCACAAACAACACTTTCTAGCGGTTTGATATGAAGTGAACTAAGACTATTACTGATTCCCAGCACTTAGTCTCTTTCCGCCTCCTTCTCTGTCTCTTTCTATATTCTTTCATCACTTTCCATCTTCGTCTCTCCATTGTCTCTGCTTCTTGTTAGGATTCTTAGCTGGAACCTTAAGATGTCTGGAAACACTGAGTCACTAAGAGAGGAGGCGTATTGTTAATTTCGCCCCTCCATGCACAGTCTGGACAGTGTTGACATCTTTTAAGTCTGGAAATAGATACTGTTTGGCAAACCAAAATATGGTGGCCCTGAAGTGCCACTCACAATCACAAAATTAAAACACAACAGCAAAATGTAAAACGCAACAACAAATCACAAAACACAATCACAAATGGGAAAACATGACTGCAAAACAAAAAACAAACAAACAAAAAAAACCCAACTGCTAATAGAAAACACAACTGCAAAAGGAAAAAACACAACTGCAAAACAAAAAAAAAAAACATGAATGCAAAAAGAAAACCACAAGCCCCAAAAGAAAAAACCTTGCATTCAAGACCAGGCAAGTGTACATTTTAGTTTTCAATAATTAATAAAAAAACTGATTTTACCTTTTTGCGTTTGTGCTTTTCCTTTTTGCAGTTGTTTTGCAGTTTTGTTTTTCGTTTTGCAGTCGTTTATTTATATTGTATTTTCAGTTGTGTTTTGTGATTTGTTGTTGTGTTTTACTTTTGCAGCTGTTTTCATTTCGTGATTGTGATTGGCACTTCAGGGCCGCTGTGCAAAACTCAGTTCTCTCATACAGAGAAACATTGCCTTTTGTCCTGCCTTCAGTATAGCTGCAGATCTTACCTAATGAACAGCAGCTTCAGACTTTCCTTACTATCAAAGGTACACCAGATGGTTGTTGATCGTACACTGATGGTTAAAGTGTGCTTCAAAAAGCTGTTTTTCCAAGTTAATTTAAATGATGATTTAATGTTTAAAGAATTGTACTTTATGCAAATTTCTTATTCTAAAGCACAGCTAATGCCAAGCTGACTTTAACCTGAGCCGGTGCTGTCTCAGCAAGTATTCATGCTGCTGTACAGGACTCATGTATGTCTCTGTCAATCCTGCTCCAGTGTAGAAAAAATACTAAACTTTAGCCATGAATCAGTAGAAGAGATGCTTGTCCAACGTCACCTAACCTCTGCCAAAGTAGTGTCACCATTACTTCCAGGAACTTGAATATGGACACCTGCTTCTCTTCAGTTGACTCTTCATCATTATAAAGTTTCAGCCTAATCTTTTCTGCTGTCGGCTGGACAGGTAGCGGGGTAGAGTGTGATTGTCAGGGCTGTTTCACATTGTGTCTAGTTAGACTTGTCAGTAGCAGCGTAATCCCACTCTGTTCTGCTCTCTCGTTCTCCTGGTTTCATTCTCTGTGTCTCTCACACGGAATAAAACCATATCTGCAGCCGGCAATGAGACAATGCTCTGTTTCAGCTGCACTGTTGAAATCGTGCCTCGGCTTTCCACAGCATAGCATCTATTTCAGTGTAAAGAGAAGAAGGAACAAGATTGTGTGTGCGCGAGTGAGAGAGAAAAAAAAGTGTATAGGCTCTCCTCGGCCTTCCTACTGGCTCTATTGCAGGAATCTCCAGATTAACTGCTGCACTCTGACCTCTCGAACTTCCCTTATTGAGCTCAGCATAGCTCACAGGGGCATGCTTGGTTGGATGGTGACTGTTATATCAGCACAGAACTATAGGGTAATGAGTTGGTCAGCCCAAATTATCCCTCTTTCTTCAACAAGCAAGTTTCCTGTAACTTATGCTCTTAATGTGAAAACAAAAATAAACTTGACAAATGCTGTAACTCCTCCAGTATAGCTGTTATACATAAATCTTATCTGCCATCATGTCCTCCTCTCAGCGTCATTTTCCTGGCGGTGCTGAAAAGAACAAATGTTGCATCCATAACTGTGTCGCCAGGTAGCAGTCCACCCTGCTTATTAAATTGCAATAAAAATAGCCTGTTTACATGTGTTGAAACTTGCGCATACTTGAAGCAATGAGAAGACACATCTTTTTTCCTGGTGCAAACAAAAACAAAACAAAACAAAAATTCTGACTCGTTTCCTCATTTTTTGTTTGTCAGATTGAATTAAATAACTAAACGGATTATACCCTGAGACATTTTATTTAGTGCAGATGTGATATTTATCTACTACAAAAATGTGTGTCTAACATCCTAATGTTTCTTATGTATGTGCAGCTTGTAAAGGTTTACCGTTTGAATATGACGTGTGGCAGTTTGTCTGAAGATTTGTTGCTGCAAGGACAAAGCTAGATAGGATGACTGAGACAGCAGCTGGCTGTCGACAAAGTGGAAACTGTGATGGAGCACGGTGCTGACTTCACAAGTGCTGAACAGATTCTGACTGGACAAACAGTTGACACAGTGTTACTGTTGCATTCACTTTCCCTCTTTTGGTGTTTTTTGTCTGTTGTTTTACCAACTGGCTGTCTGCGTCCTGTGTAAGTAGAGACATATGTGCTCAAGTATAAACAACAGCAACTTCTAAGAGCTCACATGTTGTTTGAAATTTGCTCCTCTTCAGCATGTGGGTGTAATTGCTAAACTCAGCACTGTAATGTTATAACAATGTCTAACTAATCTTCTTACTCTGAAACATTGTAGAGTTCATTCCTACTCACATTTATTATAAGATCGGTTAAAAAGTGAAAATGATGTATTTAAGCTATTCAGTAAAATAAGTTTGCACTAGTACAGAGAGATTGGCCTTTTTTTCCCTTTTTTTTCCCACATCCATCTCCTTTTTCAAATTTACAGACAGGAAGCTTTCCCATTTTTCCCACTCCAAACATCGATGATAACTTGCCAATATATTTCCTCCATGAGATGCCCAGTTCATCACTATGAAAAAAGAGGCAGAGTATAAATGCATCACACATTTGTAAACATTCAAATTAGAATTTCTTTTGGAGACTGTTTTCCCCTGTACCCTGTAAATAATTTTTCTTCTTGAGAGATGATAGAACAAGAAATAAAAGACCATCTGTTTGCAAGTTGTAGTTGAGTTCAGGCATAACATAACCAAAAGCTGTCAATTCTTGTTATTTCTGCCTTTATTTTTACTTTAGATCAGCATTTCCCAAACTTCCAAATGAGACCCAAAATAGGTCGTGGATCACTTTTAAATGGGTATTGTACTTTTACTTAATTTCTAATGAATTAAATACAGTTCATGTTCATTTTAACTTCAAGCTTTGTTGAGTTCTGTATCAGCACTTCTATGAGAGAGGGTTTCAAGATAAGTCATGGTACATTTTTGTAAGTCTGTGTTCATGTTCTTGTGTGCACTTTTTGAGCATATTCTAATCTCACTGTGCTTGGGTACCAGTTCAGTATTTTCATTCTAAAGATAATGCAGGTAGTGTTTCTTTGTTCTTTCCTTAATTTAATTGTGAAACATTGGAAGGATCTTGTTGTGTAAAACAGACCATACTTTAACTTAGTTCTGGCTTTTATTTTTGGATAAATGGCAGTCCAACAATTAGTTCGGAGGGGGAGACAGAGAGAGAGATCAGCCTATCAGAGATCAATATCAGCTTTAGCTCCAATCTTCAAAGAGCAAAAAGGTAAGCTGTGCTTGAGCAGCTTAATGTATGTCTGAGAGGGGGAGTATTTCTTTGATTCTGTGTGTGTTCTTTCTGAGTATATTCATAGGATCTTTAGTCTGTGTGTCAGTCTTCCTGCGTGTGTTTATGTGGTGTGTGTGTGTGTGTGTTTTAGAAAGATCGAGCTGAGGTTTAATCACTGTTCAGGCTTTTCAATCTGACTGTTTGCCCCATAAAGCCTCCAAACTGCCAAAAGTTTCCTTTGAATGTATTTTGTTGTGTGTCTGTTAATGTGTGTGTGTGTGTGTTATTCCGCTGAAATAAATCTGTTTTGTAGAATTTGAAGAGATCACTTTCAACAAGCTGTTGTGTGGAGTACAAATCCACATTAAGTGTTCAGCCTCTCCAGTTTTGAACATAGTTGCCAGCAGATCCCTGTCCTGGAGCTGTTGCTAAGAAACTACTCTTTCAAGGCTGTTGATCTCTAGATAGGTGGGGAAGGCACTTCAGAATAATGACAGCATTAAGACCTAACAAACCAGTAATCTGTGACATTTTCACAAAAAAACATGCCACACTCCTCTGCAATGCCCTTTGATTTACTAGAATAGGCCTTATGACTCAGGCTTCACTCAGTTCAAGAAAGATTTGCATTTGCAGTAGGGCTGCACAATACTGAGAAAAACATACATTGCAGCGATATTATTTTTTGCAATATATATTGCCACTGTAGAATCAGTAAGTGGATATCATAAAATATGCACGCATTACACATAAAGGAAACATAATAATACACAATTTTTAAAATACAGTAAATATATCAAAGACAGTTGACACACAGATAATACAGTATACATCACAACAGAAAGTTCTGGTACATTATATTATGGTCCCACTAAGTTATAGTCACACTGAAAATGCACTATTTATTCCAGTTGAACTGATGTTTGCTAAAAACTACAGTGGCTGTTTCAGGAAATTGTTGAGCCCACTTTATGAAAGAAAAAATATATTTGCCAGTTTTAAATAAAGATGCTTTTTGTAATCATGTTGGCTAATGGCGAGCCAAGGTGAATGTGTCAATAAGTACCCAAAAACGTATTGTCGTGTACGTCTTAAAGCATTAGTATACAAATTTACCTTTAAATGCTCTCTGCAAAGTAGTCTGGCTCAAGTTTTATGGAACAAATATATCAAATAGAGACCAAAGACAGCTCAGAACAGCTAAACCAAAAAGCACGTTTGTGCCTCACTTCTCTCTCTCTCAATATACAAAGCCTGCTCTTCTTATATAGTGTATTTAGTTCACACCTACAGTTTACTGCTTCAGCCAATACCATTAACCAAGTAGGTGGCTTTACACAGTAACTTTTATATCAGGAACATCAAGATTATTTTTGAACACTTCCACAGGTACATTTACTGAGCTAAATGGCTCTGTAAAAAGGTAAGTAATCTCAAACACATTACTTTGGCTATAAAAAACAATCTAAAACACACTTCAGATGAACAAAAACCTTCCACTTGGTTTTGTCCCGTGTCGATCATGACATCACCATCACCATAAAAACCAGGAAATGCTGGGCTGGGCCCTCCCAAGCAATTGCTCTGCATGGTGGGTCTGAACAAAGGAATGAACAAATGTGAGTGCAAAGAAAAAAACAACCATTTGTGCTTATAATAATAATAATAATAATAATAATAATAATAATAATAATAAACTTTATTTATATGACACTTTTCATACACATGTAGCACAAAGTGCCTCACAAATAGAAATAAAAACAAAACAATAATGAAAGACAGGAAAAG
>JAQLOL010014708.1:0-10536 GCA_029783665.1 Naso thynnoides
CCATTTTAACAAATCAATGTGAAAGTCTCCACAAACAAAAACTCTTTTCTCACCGCATATTTTCTCAAAAACGTCAGCCAAGGTAAACTGAGCTATGCATGAACCAGGTGTTTTGTATATAATAATCAGTTACCTTACATTGAAGATTCTCTTGCACATAAAATGCCCCCCCCCCTTTTATTTATCCGATTTCCAAAACAAATATCACACCCCTCTAGCAGGAAATCAACACCTTTTTCATTTGTTAACCGTGTTGCACTCTTAGCAATAACTTGAAGTGAACGCTTTAATGACTTCAAGTAATCTTTAATTTGAACAAAACTTGGACAAAGGCTTCTGCTATCGAAGGATTAAAAATCCCTCCACACTAAGATTCTTAAACTGACTCTCAGAATGATACTTAGAATTTGATTTGTAATCAAAATCACTTTCAAAGCTAAATTGCTTGAATTCAATCGAATTTAGAAAACTTAGTTCTCACTCCACATATTTTCCCCATTAAAGTTTTCCTCCACTAAGAAATTTTCATTATCAGCATTATTGCGCTCAGTTTCTTTAAATGGAAAAAGAAAATATTCACAGTCATGGGAGTTTGTTTCTTTTTTCTTTTTCCAAATGTTCTGTTGCGAACACAGTCAGTCTCAGTGACGGGGCCTGCAGCATGATGATGCAGCTTCTTCGACCTCCATCTGAGGCCGTATGTCTCCATCTGTGCAGTTTGCTGCCGTGGTGGACGTCTCACCTGTACACACGGTCACTTGTCTCCCTCACCACAAACACCTTGGCTTGCTCTGGTGGCCCATTAGCTGAGTGAACACTTTTCCATTTTTACTGAGTCTTTGACTGTAAAGAAGACGAGCGGTCGACAGATGGTAACTGACCTGTGCGTCACAGCCAGGCCGATGTCTCTCCTCGGCGTCTGAGGGGAACTCCTGTGCATGGTCACATCTGTCGAAGGAAATTAAAATAAAAGTACAAAATAAACAAAAGTACTATGCAAATACACAAAAAAGGAGCGTATGGACGGATCAGACTCTGAGAAGCACTAAAAGGCAAACGGGAGGGACTCACTGTCAGTCAGGGCGGGGTTGGTGAGCGTCATGTATGGGGCTGAGGCCGGGACGGGGCCGGGTGTTCGGGCCGACGGCGGCGGTGACCGCAGTGCTGCGTCCTCAGAACTGTTCCCACAGCCGTTGATATGAATGGCAGCTGGTCCTTTGTTCTTCCTACAGGCCCTGCAATGCAGAGAGCTGCTAATGTCTGCTACAGTCCACGTCGTCCTGTGAAACTTTGACAGTTCAGCTGCTCCAAACGAGAATCTGACGAGAGACCTTTCCAGTCCATGGTAGCACCAGAACCCTCATGAAGTTCTTATGAACAAATATGGTTTGATTTTTCTTTTTTATATGTAAATGCCAAACAGAAAGTTAGACCTCTTGCCATAGAGAGTCAGACGAACACCTTGATGTCAGGTTTGTTTCTCAGCTTTAGCTTTAACAGCTGTGACATGTTTGTGTCAGCTTTTTGTCTTTTGACTATAACCGCGTGTCGTAATTGTCTTCTAAAGGTGAAGTCGGTGGGATGTTCCTAAAAACTAAAGTACAGATTTATACAAATCTGGGTGGGGAGTGGGTGTGTTTCCTCCAGTCGATGAGCGCGTGAAGGTGAAGTTGAGAGCGGATAAAACACAGTCAGTATGTTTTCGTGCACAGTAAAGTCGAGCTACGGTTACAGCTCGATTACACCATTTAACTGGACTGCTGCCCTCGTCCCAGTACACAAGTGCTGAGGGAAAGTCCATTTATTGTTCGACTTCGCTACCATAGGTGGCGTTATTCCCCGCTCAGCTGGTTGCTATTGGACCTTCTTCTGATTAGCCAAAAAAGCTGGAAATAAGTTAGCAAGCAGCTGGCGAAATCCATGTCAAGCAGCGAAAACGTGGACATTTTAACTAGAGCGTGTGAGCAGAGCAGAGCGGGAGCGAAAGATTTTGGGTGGAGCTGTGAGTGGATTTTTTCAACAGTCTGGAGAGGAATCGGAGCGGCACGGCTCAACTTCACGCCAGTGCCGCCCACATCCTGTCTAGACCTGCCAAAGTGTAGGCAACGCTGTGTTTTTCCTCTAAATTATGATTAGATTCAAAGGCTGTGACCTCAGATACAAACGTCAGTTCATGAGGCTGTATGAGGGAAAAAACGACCAACTGGGAGGAGTGATGTGCAACATGGCTGCCTGCAAGATATGGCGAAGATTTTTTCTTTTAGATTCTTTCTTGTGAACGGAGCAACTTTGAAGTGGAGCGGAGTGAAATCTGCGTTGAGCAGAGAGCGGGATGGAGCAGAGCGGTGTGCAGAGGGGTCGACCGCTTGAGCGCATGTTACGGACAGCTCCACCAGCTGTGAGCGGTGATTCATCCTGCTCGCGCTCCGCTAACACGCTCTGATTTTAACAGCGCTGTACACTTCATATCTGCGCTTTACTTTTGGTACAAATTCCATGCACGCTTCCCCTCGTGCTCACAGGATTGTTGTTTTCTTCCCAGCTTTCTTCTACACATTTATGCTGTACGAGTTCCAGGTCAAAGACGCCGCAGGGACTTTGGATCATGTGCAGATCGCTCAGGCCAGTCTGAGCATTTCGACTTCCAGCTGCATTATCTGGGTGTGTTAGCTCGTCTTTGCGAAATTCGGTTTAGTAGGCCTACGTATTTAGTCGGACAGACACGTTTACATGCATTTTAAAAGTCCAGCTTTAGCCAGACTAACACAATAAATCGATTTTTCGAATGTCATGTAAATGTTCCGTGTGACTGGATGACGTTCAGACTGGGAGAAAAGTGCCGACGTGGCAGTAAAGAAAAGGAAATAAAGCTGTGGTGAAGTGAAACATCAAGCGGATAAAGTTCGTTCCAGGACGAGAGTGAATCTCAGTTTGGCTTTCAGCGTCTTTCGAGCGCTGAAGGAGAGGCTGAGGATGAAGAGCGACGAGGAGTTGACCTGCTTCCTGTTGAACAGGTAGGTACCAAACAATGGCAGTTAGCTTGTGCTAGCTTGATAAATTATCAGCTACTCCATTAAAATAAATGTAATATTCCTACGTAGCTTGTTGTTACGTAGGTACAAGCAGTACAAGTACACGCTGTGGTACTTCTGTTGGTGTTGATTTTAGGGGGAGGGGCCTAATTTGAATGTTGTGTTTACAAGCTGCGACGAACAAATGGTGCTGACTCTGACTTTAAAGTGCATGTTGTTATTGAATGTAACCTGGATGTCTTCCTTTGTTTTCTTCTTCATTCTCTTGGTTCACTTCACGGACTTAAAGCCAAACTAACGACAGGAACTAACAATGGCAATAATCTTCACATGTGACGCATCAGTTGTCTCAACTTAGTCAGATGTTGGCGTGGAACGATGTCAGTTTGCATTGTCTGCATCAAATAAACTGTAAATACATAAATAAATCTCTGAGTGCAGCAAAGCTGGAGCTGCTGTGTGGCGTGCATGGCTGTGATTCCATGATTTTAATGTTATAACACATAAAATGGCTCAGCTTACATCTGAATGTAATGACGTGAGTCGCACAGTTTTTGTGAGTGTGTGTCTGATATTTAGTTCTAAAACTCACTTTTGCGTACTTGGCTCCTCGATGCGATTGGCCAGCTGTGACTCGTGACTCTTGCTGCGTGTCAGTGTGAGGCTGGGGAGGAGCTGCAGGAGTTTGCGGGAGGGCAGCGGGGGGGTCTGCGAGGGCCTGGCAGTGCCCATCTTTGAAGCTCTGGGGGCCGGAGGGCTGGATGGCTGCGGTGTGAAAGCTTCCTCAGCTGCTTCGTCGGGTCCCTGCTCACTGGAACAAGGTACCACAGATATGGAGATGGAGCGACCATGGGTGCTGGTCGATGGCGAGGAAGTGGAGGGGGGGCTAGAGGTGGAGGGGGGGCTAAATGGAGAAAAGACATCACTGTCCTGTTGGGGCTCAGAGCTGCAGGAGCCGGAGTCAGGCCTCACGTTACCTGCTACAGTCAAAGAGAGAAGATCACAGATTAGCAAACACCGTCGAGTGGACACACATTACAAATCGTTTCTTGTAAAATCCAATAATTTTGTTTAATGCACCAATTTCCAATAAAAAACAGATTAAAATCCCATCAGATCAGCACTGATCATTTGCTGTAGCTGTTAAGTTACTACATTCATCTGTTGTGTTTTAAAGCAGTACATACAGTACAATGATGGATCAATGGATCATTCATACAGAAGATAACATATAACAGACCTAATTTTAATACAAATAATAATAATAATAACAAAACTTATTTATCTAACGGTTGTAAAAGATTTTAGAAGTGCTTCATTGTAAAAAATAATGCTGAATATTAAGTGGGCCAACTGAAAAGGTAACGCTAAAACAAAGAAAAATATATTTCAAACTTAACAGGAAATTTTTTACATGTTAACTGTTCTCACTTCATCAGTTTACTTTTAATTTATCGATAGAGTTCAACTGTTTGTCAGTGTGTTACTTCTAAAGTCAAGAGAGAACCTTAAAGCACGGGTTGACAAACCATAACTAAACTCTTCCAGATCTACTTTAAGTGACACATAGTGCTCCTCCAACTTTAAAACTGAACCTGCACGCTTTTTCTTAGCACAATCTGTCACAACTAATATTGAAGAATGAACAAATCCATCGTAGATCAATACCTTTAATTTGTTTAATTCATATTTTTTGGATGTTTTGTGCAGTTGCTCAGAACGGCCACCTGTCGACATGCAGGGCAGTGCCTGTGCTCCTGGTTTACCTGTGTCATTAGCACTCTTCAGACAGGAGAGGGCAGCAGTGAGGCCAGAGGGATCTCCTGAGTGGGAGGTGAGACGTCTCATCGTGTCCTGCAGCTCACAGCTGGGCGTCTGCAGCGGCCCATCGACGGGGAGTTTCCCTGCAGCAGCCTGCAGGCAAAGAGGACGACATCTGTCAATGGCTGCGTCAAAACTGCAGCCAGCATGTGTGTGACGACCATAATCATTACAGACTCTATAAATGTGTTAACCTGAGATCCACACACAGTCTGTCTCTGCACTCAGGCAGGAGTGAATTCTCTTCTGATCGGCCGATGATCAGTCAGGCTACATGAAGTAATTACAGGCGACCTTTCACCTTGTTTGCTCAGAGTGGAGACTTCACTATGTCTACGTATGAGTCAGCTGACCTCAGCAGAGAAACGTGTCTGTATTAAATATTTGATCCACTTTGTTTGGTACATCTGCATACAGCAGCATGAGTGTGATTGTTTTCAGGACTTTATCTTTCGTTATCTTCAGCCTTTCTGAACAACGTCCGTCCTTACGGGTCTACAAGACTCAGCCCCTTGACGCAGGACTCCATTCAGCCATTTTTAATCGTAGATGGAGATTTTAATGTCACTTCATGACATCAACATCACGCCTGCTGTGGACCCAGCAGGAAGTAGGCTAAATGAAGCTGATGGTTCAGGCTGTTTTCAATCCTTTGAAAACCTCAAGATGAAACGTAACATCTGCAGAAAAATCAGTTGGTAGGTCTGCTGAAAACGACCACTCACACTCGCACAACCAGTGAAGAACAATGCACAGTATGGATGCTTGGACTGGCTCGCTGCAGGTGCTCCAAAAACTACGGTTTAATGCAGGTGTATGCAACACAAGCAACTTTTTCTTTAAAATAGTTGTTTTAGCATTTTGCCCTCGCTGGGTAGTGACAGCGCAGAAACAACAGAGGTAGAACATGTGACCAAGGTCCTCGGCCAGAACAGAACCAGAGAATTATCACTACAAATACTGAAAATAATGAGAGGTTATGCCAAATGTTTAAAGTCACAGAATCACAGTCAAGATCCAGAAGAGTTTGATCTGAAAACTACAAACACAACACGCACTATGTGACGCTGCTGTCCTGAACTCAAAGCAGACTGACGTTATTTTGGTCTCTGGGGGAAACAGAAGAAGCAGTGAACACGATACTGACATTTTATCATCTTATGAAGCTGATATCATGTTGTCGAACAATAAAAACATTCTCAACCAACAGCACGATGGGTTACGCCTCTTTTCGATTTCTTTTTTTTTTAACTTCCCTCCCTTTTATAGTTTTGGCTGACTTTCTTACTATGATCTTTCCGATGATTATGTTCTCACTGTCAAGCCATCATTCTGCCAATAAAGGAAAATAAAAGTTGATAAAAATATTAACAGACTCATCTGAGTTGCTAAATTTGCCTTCAGTTGAACCCTCACTAAGCCCCACCCTTCTGTCAAGGTCAGTCAAGGAGTCTGAGCCGGCAAAGTGCCCACACTAAAATTTTCAGGATTTGTCCAGTTTTGGAAAAACAGGTGAATTTCAAGAGGAGCAGACAGAGGGATCGGCGATACGCTCTTGAATGATACATCAGACTGACTCAGCAGTGAAAACAGTTTAACGTCACAAAAACAACGACTGAATCTGAACAGTGTTGCCACATGAACAGTAACTGTTGTATTTGTACAATAATTTCACCCTCTGTAAGATGCACGATCAATAATGCCAAAAAGCCAAATCAACAAAAATTTTGTCATTTAAATGAAGTTACAACCAAGCCTTGTGATTTGACATTAACCAATCACATCAGCACCTGACTGACACTCTGTTACCGGGCAGAACGAGCAAAATTAATGTTAGCATTGGATAACTTGTTCCTTTAGTTCATTTAGTTAATGAGTTTGTTCAGCTAACGTTAAGTATGAAGTAATGCGGCAACAATTAGTCAAATAGTAAATTAATCTATAGATAAAAAACTGATCACTAACTATTTTAATAATCGATTAATCGTTTCAGTCATTTTCAAATAGAGTCTTTGTGTTTTAGGTTGTTGTTTTGACAAAAGAAGCAATCTGAAGACGTCACACAGAAACTGAGACGAGCATTTTTCACATTTTCTACCTTATATATATATATATATATATATATTGATATAACAATAATTTTACCCAAAACTAAAATTCAAACCATGTCATTTATATTTCAATATTTTATTCAGTTATATGGAAGCATATGTGGGACTTATTTCAAATGGGAATGAAAATATGAATATTAAAATTTAACGTCAACGACAACGTCTGTGATGTCAGGTGAAAAGACAAGCTTAATGACATCAGATGAGTTTTACTTCCAGGCTTGAATGACGTTAAATGTGTCCAGGATGCGCTTTGATATGTCAGAATTTTACTCCTTTTCTATCTTAGAATGTAACGTTATGTTAAAACTACCGCTATCGAGCGGCAATGTTAACATTACTGTTAGCTAGGAAGTTATATGCTAACGTTAACGTTAGCTGTTGTCTCACGGCAGCTGATGGGTTGTGTTGTTTTATCTTGAAATATGGCCCAATATCCCTTCAAATTTCTACAATCCATTGTTTCTTGAGATGCTGGTCAACCGGGAAGTGGTGCAAAGACAATTTCTTGTCACGTTCTCGATGTTCATACAACTTGCCCACCAGGAACGCAGCAGTAGGTCCTTGTGTTTACGACCAGTTTCCCAACCCGAGCGATCGGCGATGACATGAGACAAGATGCATCGCTGTGAATGTGGTGCGCAGCTACCGGCCCGTAAGACCGCCTTGATGAGAGGACAGACAGTTTTCAAAATGCAATGGCCTGGGGGCGCTGTTTTGCCAATTTCATTTGAAAGAAGTCCCACGTTGGACCAGTTGGAGTCTTTGAAAATGAAAATTCAAACAGCTTTTCATTTTTAAATCAACGTGGTCACACTTCGTGTTTGAAAATGAAAATGCAAATTGAATTATTGCACTTTCATTTGAATTTTGACTCAAATAGCACATACACATTTTGAAAATAACAATGTTGTGAAATTGCATTTCAATATTCATATTTTCGTCCCACATACGCTTCCATACGGTCATTTCAGTCACATGTATGCACTCCAGGACATTATTCCTCAACAGAAAACAGCCCAGTCTTAACTGGTAGTCTTTGAGTTTTTTTTACATTTTACTAACATCACACAGAGTAAAGATCATAATGTAAAACGGCCGAAGAACAATGTGAGATGATAGGTGGCGTAACAAGACGTTTAACAGCAACAGTGATGCAGAGGGAACTAACATTTAACATGAGAAAATTAATTGCTACCAGCAGCAACACATTCCTCGTATATGATCCTAATATATATCAGGTTAAGGTGGGGGCAAAACATAAACAGGACTGTTTTGCCATCTTTTTTTTTAAAGATATTTTTTGGGGCTGTTGTGCCTTTATATACAGGACAGCTGAAGAGCGGACAGGAAACAGGGCAGAGAGGGGGGGATGACATGCAGCAAAGGGCCACAGGTGGAATCGAACCCGGGTCTGCTGTGCGAGGACACAGCCTCTATAAATGGGACGCCTGCTCTACCGACTGAGCCACCGGGCGCCACGTCCTTTTCCGTCACTGTTGCAATAATGGTTCTGAAAAATCAAGCCAAGGGAACCAGACGTGTGGAAAAGGTATAAAGTTTGGCTCTAATCAAGTGGGCATCGTGCAGTGTCTACAACAAACTCATGGAAAAGAAAATCTGGAAACCGCAGTGAAAACAGCCAAAATAAAGTTTGCTGTGTTTTTTACACGATATTGCCATGAGAGCAGCAGATGATTTGTTGGATGTAATAAAGACATTTTTAAAGACCCTAAAACAGCTCAAGGTATTAATCTTGGTTGCACAAAGTTAAGATTGCTATTTTGAGGGCTTGCCAGAGATACAGAGAAAGAAGAAGTTCAGCACGCTCAAACACTGAACAGACATTAGCACGGTAAAGCACTGAGCATTACTGTTTGTTTCTTTAATAAAGGATCCAAATCTGTCCAGACCTGTTTCTGCAAACGGGCTCAAATATTTTCTGATGAGAGCAGGGAGTTTGTCACTGAGAGGGCTCCAGCAGAAAGGCTGCATATCAAACTGGTAAAGTCCTTCACAGAAGCTAAAGACCCATTGAGGGACACTGTGGGACTTGCCTCAGACAGATGGGACACCGTGACGGGGACAAACGGCACTGTGACAAGTCGACTGAGACGTGACCTGCTTGTGAATGCTTCAGCACAGGGCTAAAAAATCGGTTTGGCAGTATATCACAGTATCTATTTTCGTGATATCCGTATCGTATCGTATCGTATCGTATCGTATCGTGACGTCCTCGCCGAAACCCAGCCTTAAAGTTCAGTGACACAGAAGAACACTAACTCACTTTACTTTCACGTTTTTTCCATTTCAGTGTGTCCAGTTAAAGTGCAGAATGCACCTAAATTTGATTTTTCATTTTGATATTATGGAACATACATCAGTATGTTCAGTATTTTGCCTAAACCGTTTAGATAAATTGGAAGGGAAATTTTGAATTAAATTGATTTAACTCAATTTTTTCACTTAATTCATCAAAATAATGTGATGTGATCAGATTACCCAGATTGTACACAACAACTTGTTAATCAGGTCTGTTTTGACATTTTCAGTGAACTCCTTTGAATATCACAATATGCATCATATTGCAGTGTATCGTGATGTAACCGCGTCTCAGACTGAGCCGACAGACGCCGCAGAGACCCTGACGCTCAGTGTATCTGTGTGTCGGTGTGATGCAGCGCCTGGACAGACTTTAGGATGAGATGTCAGATGTTTTTGAAAGTTGCTTGGCAAGAAATAGAGAAACGTTTCAACCTTGATGATCCAATCCTTGCTCGGATGGAGTGCCTTACATCCTGCAGCTGCGATTGATGTACACTCACAAGCTCCGTACCTATCCCCGCTAGCTTTAATGCAAACGGTACCATAACTGTTTGATATTAACGACACGATCCTGATGATGTGTGTCGAGAAATGCCCCTGACGGACCTGCCAGCCGGCTGTAAAGATACGGATGTGGAAGTGTTCTGGTGTGTTTAGGCAGGTGCAGAGGTGTTCACACAGCTGGAGTCATTTGTGCTCAGTGTCCTTGCCCTCAGTCACTGGTGTGAGCATGTCCCCTCAGAGTGAACTTAATCAAAACAAAGCCTCAGAACAGACTCATACACGCATGTGAATGTGTGAAAAAAGCAGGTGGATGCTCAAAATTCACACCAACAAAATCAGTGTTGAGCTCAGTGGCTGAATTCAGTCTTTACCGAAAGAACGGACCTTCAAACTCAGCTGCACCCGTGAGGTTGAATTCTGCCGTTAGGGAGGTTCAGCATCACAGGACTATGAACCGTGACGTTCGTTTATTTCAAACTTACTGCATACTTCAATATACGCTGAGTTACAGATGTTTTCCATCATACCTTTGAGCAATGTGTGTGTGTGAAAAATAAAAAATAGATACTAATTAGGGCTGTCAATCAATTTAAAAAAAAGAACTAATTAATCGCACAATTTTCTGTAATTAATCGCGATTAATTGCATTTTGCTAATGAGGCTTGTAATGGTTATTTATTTATGAAAGATCATGGAATTAATGTAGACACAGAAAGTATATTTAAAATTTAAATTCAAAGACC
>JAQLOL010014709.1:0-10531 GCA_029783665.1 Naso thynnoides
CCCTAACTCCATCCATCCTTCCTTGGGGGGGGGGGTTAGCCATAAAGCCTCTGGGAACCACTGCAGTCCCTAGATGTCCTACCAGTCTGGTCTGGAGTCATGACATTGGCAGTTACCGTGGAGCCACGTGGAGGCATGGTAGGAGTCTTGGTGATGGAGAGGCTATGCACACGGCTTCCCTTACCCTGGGCTGGGTTGGCCAGCAGCAGGAGCTAAAGGAGGAAGTTTGCATGCATCTCTACATGCAGTGGCTCACTAGCTTGCTGCAATACAACTCCCTGTGAGCGAGGCAACACTAGTCCACGATGATTCATTAATAGGCTCTTTAACTAAATATGAAGAGTCTTGCAGCCCGAGGCGCACTGAGTTTACTGTTTTACGTCACCAGCATGTGCTGCATGGGACCCAGTGTACAGTATTTGCTCAATGAGCAGGCACACATAAACAACTAACAATTTTTGTTATGTTTGTCATAAACAACCAGTCTGTAATACATTGGAATGGCATTAAACCAAGGTAATCTAGAGCGTGTCATCATTTAGGCCACTTAAAAAAAATATTTACACTTGTGCGTTGTGGGAAATTCCTCCTACCCCTCCATTTGTATTGTGCCCCTGAAAAAATTCCGTTAGAAGGGCCAGATAGCCCGACCACTTGCCCTTTCTCCTCTGCTTCAACATAAACCGGGACACCCCTACCCGTTCACGTGAAGGCACAAAACGAAGGCTAAGTGGTGAATTGGGATTCAGCCTTAAAATGTTAGCAGTAAAAAACAAACCCTGTCAAATGTCAAAATATTGTGCTCTGCTGGTTTGTGTTTTTATTCATCTTAGTGTCTAAATATTTTGGCATATGGTCACTGTAAACCTCACAAGCAGAAGGCCATTTGTGCTGTGAAATGATGAAAAGAGTAGATCTGGTTTATTAGTGTACGTTGATGGACGCTGTCCAGATTCCTGAAAGAGACAGAGATTGATCAACACACAGTCAGACAGACAGACAGGTGTACGGACAGACAGACAGATCTTGTCACTTAGCTTGGTTTCTCAGCCAGTTTGCTTTTTGTGGTTATTTGTGGATGTTTTGGGCCTAATTTCATCTGCTGAGATGGCAAGAAGGTGAAAAGATGGGAGAAACCGTAATCAGCTGTTTTTCCACTCCTCTGCTGGTTTTGAGTTATTATTGTGATGCTCTGATATTAATAAATGTAAGGAAAAAATGCTTAGTTTGGTGTGATGGTTTTGGTTTTGTTTAGTTCAGGTGTTATCCACTGTGGATTTTTGATCGGTTCCGTGACTAGTCCTGACCCGCTAGAACAGCATGGTTGCTTCTGATTTCCAAATTAAGCACCGATGCTGCTACAGACGCCTCAAAAGCTGGCAGTAAAAACTAAAGTAACAAGAGTTATTGCAATTGAAAGACACAATGGATCCGCCAGTGGATTGGGGTGAAAAAGATCTGAGGCCTCATGTATAAATGATATATAGTATACAACTGCATGGCACACACACACACAAGCTGCCGTCTTCTCACTGCTTCACCCGATGCGTCCTCACGGCCTTCACGCATGAACTGTATAAACGATCGAAGCCTGAAAATAAAGCCAGTGGCAGCTGTGACACTGTCCTCACACAACATCATCATCATGAGTCTGCATCTTAATTCAGGCCAAGTTCACCTTAACAAAAGTTTTATAAATAAAACGTGTTCTCTTAACATATAAAATAAAACATATCAAACTTCCCTTTTCATATATATTAGCTACAGGACGAGGGGTGTCACTGATTGTTGCGATCGTTTCGGCAGGTTAGTCAGTCTGATCACTGTGCTGCAACATGTGCGTAACGCTGATGGATGCACGACTTCCCCTCCTTGCACTGAGAGGACTACGTGAAGAGAAAGAATTTATAACATGTCACTAATGTCCACCTCACCCTCAAAAACTGCTGACTGTGTCAGAAAATACCATTTTCCTGTCCGTCCTGGCTGCAGTGCCCGTGATTCATTGGACAAACCAGTGATCAGCTGATCTTTTTCACGTATTAATGTCCACGCGGTGCTTTGCATTGACCGTTTACGTTGAATGTGGGTGTGGAGACACGGGGCTGATCCACCTGCGTTCTTTTCCAAGTTGATTTGGGATTTATAAAAGGAAGATGCATACAAACAGGTTTTATAAATCTGGATATTTTTTGGCATGCGTACATTTCCTCATTTGTACATATGCAAACATTTACTGTGGATTCTATGCACAGTTTTATACATGAGGCCCCTGGGCATCTTTAATTAGCACTGCTCCCAGTTAAAGCAGCTTCTTCTTCAGCTGATGGAGGTCAAACATTCGAGTGGGCAGCTCAGGGGGCCACGCCTACACTCAGAGAGTCTGGGGTTACGCTAAGTAACCATCATTATATTTTGTAAAGACGTCGTCCTTGGCAAAGCTGTGATGATCAATGTTACTGTAGACCACCAAGGTCCATCAGCACTAACACACAGCAGTTCATAAGCACCGTCATGGTAACAGAACACGGTAAATCAGCTGATCCAGACTCTCCTTCTGACTGAAGTGTTAGAGAAAAAACACACATGCATAAAAGCGTATATGTCATACATGTATCATATCTGCTGCTGTGAAAGTGTGGATGATAATTAAACACCATGAACTTCCCACAATGCAAAGAGCAGGACAATGGAGAGCCAATCATACATGGGACTCTATTTTCATGAGTCTGACTGCAGCACAGGAACAGGTCTAAGTTCTAGGTGCAGGGAGCTCAAGTAGGTGTGGTGATCTTTTTTGGTAATTTGGTGAATGGAGACATAGATGCACCGGCAGTGCAGTGGTAAAGTGGGAGGAATAGACAATTAGAAGGTGTGTCACAGCTGATTTCAGTCGCGACCAATCAGATCAGCTCCTCTCATTCCCTTTCAGTCCACTGTGACGCTGCAGCATGTTGTCAGTTTCAGCTGAAGATGGAGCACACAGGTGCCAGACAAACTTTAGGCAGGGAAAAACTCTCACAGCCTTTTGTCCGGGAGGTTCAGGCTCTTCAGTTGTTTATAGCATCACGGATGCAGAGCGCTGTGCTTGTAATGTCACTGATGCTGTAGTGTTAAAAGCTTAAACGTGGCATTAATTCAGGTGCTTCATATCCACAAACTTCACAGGTTAGTTGGGCCTGTTTCACACAGCAACACCGATCACGCTCACACTCGCGCAGATAATTAAAAACCACAAACCTCACTGAACACAAGTCCTTCTGAGAAAAGCCTTGCTTTTTAAAAACCCTTTACGGTTGAATCCAGACAAGAGATCGCATACATGTTCTATCGTCCCAGGCAAATTCTGTAAGTAATTAAACATGACTTATGATTAATTAGCAGCCACGCGCCCTGCTGATGAAGGTAAGGTATCAAACATCAAAGCTGTTTCGTTGTGATCCGAGCATGTCTCATAACTTCAGTGTTTAAAAGAAAAAAAAGTCCACATTTGTTGAAAAGATGTGGATCAAGTTTACAAAAATCACATGATATTTTTATCTAACAAAAAAATCTGCTAAAACCCATATTGTTGGCGTTTTCCCTTAAAAAACGAGATTTTCACTGCAGTCTCAAAGTTAACTGCTTTACTGAGTTGATTGATGGATCGAGACCATACAAACAACAGTATATAAAAAGAATGAAAAATGTTAAATGATCAAAGAAAAAATAACCAAGATGACTGACTGAATGCATTATTTTTAATCACAAAAAATATTGACTCTTGTCTTTGAAATACAGGCACTTGAATGTCAGCTCCTGCCTTATATCCACGATGGCTGCATTCAACTGACGGAGAGTGGCTGCTGCATCATGGCGCGTGTCAACGGCCTGAATCTCATCCATTCAACTGACAAGAGTCAGCTTAAAATGTCATATGAATGACAAAAATTGAAATTAATGTTTTCATTATTTATGTAGCCTAATGAAACTCGGAGGACATCCACCAAACCTGCCTGTGGGATTTTGGACAGGACCGGTCATGTGCACTCTTGAGCACAGAAGCCACATAAATGGCGCTGCATTTTTGACCCGCCTTGGGATGGCGAGAAGCGCAGTGTAAATTTACTACCAATATTATACTAAAATTGCACTCAAAGCGCATTTTTAACCTGCTGTGGGCTGGGAAAACAGTTTGCTGCACAAAATTGCAATTATGCCTAGACCTGCGCTTACACCAGCTTTGCGTCGGTACAGAAATAGAGCCCCAAATGTTTTTACCGCGTTCTTTGTTTTCTTACAGCTGTCCACCAAAAGAACCAGGCAGGTTGGCCTTATTGCACAATTCAAATTTCTGTCAAAACTTGCCTTTTCCCACATGTTGGCTCAGATGTGGTTGTCACGTTGTTTCTCCTAGGGACAGGGACTTTGACAACCAAAGCTTGCTGATAGTGGAAGGGGAGGAGAAATACCCAGCTTCTCTTTCCTGTGACTTAGACTGAGTCGTCACGGAGAAAAAAAGCCACTGCAGCATCTGGGACGCCTGATGATGTCCTTGTGTCATGTTTTGTAGACACGACCAGCGGCTCTGTCGGTCGTTTGGTTGGTCCACAGAAATTCCCCACTGTCAGTGACGAGCTGCTAGAGGACCACAATGGAAATAAGCCGCAGTGCAGAGTTTTTTTTAAAAATCATCAATTATCAGCTGATTAAAAGTTCAGGCCAACTGGCTAAAAGGGGGCGTGGCAGTGGGAGTTGCCTGTAACAAAAAGATGCATTACTTCTAAACAGCCTCATGTAACATGGACTTTCATTGGTCATCACATGCCCCGCCTCTACATGTAAGCCCTGCCCCCTTTCATAACTCATTGACCGTTGGTCACAGAGGCGTAGAATTGGGTAGGGACGCTAGAGACACGTCCCTACCAATATCCAGCCACTGATGTCTAGTCACTATCAATACAACCGCTGTCCAAGCGTTTAGTCAATGATTATGGCACACAAAGGGTTAACAGTCAGTCTCTGCTAGAGATCCCGCCTCTAATCTAAATATCGCTCTCCGATTGGCTCTGCAGGTTTCTCGCTACATGTGATTGGCCGTCCCCACTGTGCATGTGCACGTATCTGCAACCGCGAGTAAGTAGGGAGAGCAACCGAAAAATGTATTTCCAGAAATCATGATGAGTATAATCATTGGTGTCATTTACATTTGTATTTCTGTCTGTTTTCGTGTGTGTGCGTGTGCGTGAACGTGTGTGTGTGTGCGTGTGCTTGGTAATTAGGATTTGAAGGATGTCAAAGAAAAGAAAACTGGACATAAGAAACTTCTTTAGGAGTCAAAGTGTAAGTTACTTAAAGGTTGTATAACTGTAGAGGTTCATATCTTAGACATTGAATAAAAGAAAGTACTTAATGACAAAGAGATACACTTTTTAAAGTTATTTTTACTTATTATTTCCATGTATTTGTGTGGAAGAGAGCAACTGTGTAAAAAACAAAGTAAAAATTTGTGGTAAAAAATACAATAAGACCTCAGATTCTGCACTAGAGTAAAGATGAGAACTCTTCGAAGTTGCCTCCTTGTCTTTCATTAGCTGCTTTAAGCTATAACATTAAATTCTTGTATTCTCCTTAGATATTCAGATATGCATTATAAACATGTCAATTACTGAATTTTTTTTCTGACTATGATTGTTTGCTTGTTTGATCGGCTCTACATGACGTGAAATTATGATTGCAAACACAAAAACCCATCAACTTTCAGGAGTGCTGCCTTGGAGCACTCGTGTCCCCACCAGTGTCAGAATCGAACCCGCTCCCTTGGTTTGTCGTAGACTCTCGTAAGAGGCATTAGCTGTGATGTCACAACATTAGACCAATCAGTTGCACCTGTGGGTGTGAGATCAGCCTCTACACACATTTATGCTGCTCAGCCTCACTCGCCATCTTTCTTCTGACTCAACGGATGAAGTCCGTCATCTGCAGCCGGCGAACACGAACGATTCCAGCTTCCTTCACAACACTTCGATCACATTCAGAAGCATTTTCTGTTGGTGCTGTCAAATGAAACACAGCAGCTGTCAACTCTCTGACCAAAGTCACAGAAAGAAAGTTGGACTATAATCACCTAATCAGACACAGACACACAAAAATATCCGCAGGTCTGATCCCAGCATTAGACTGATGAAAGACTAAAGAGATTTATCCTCTGAGAAGCTTAAATATGCTCCGTAAATTTCATAATGAGTGTGAAAAAGAGATTTTTGGCATGATGGTGATTCTCTATCTCTGTTTTTATCTGTGTGGTATAAACACTGAATTATTACTTTTAAAAAAAATAATTAATTAATTGCCTTCATTATGCAGAAATATCCAGACTTAACAAGTCAGTGGGTGAGACAGCAACATCTGTCTCACTGAATGAAAAACTGCACTGGCATGAAGCATTTTTAGAAATGGGCCAGACGGTGGATGAGCACGGGGCTGACAGTGTCTGTCAGCTGGATCAATAATCTTTGCCAACCACCTGGAAAATTTACTCATGTAATATTCAGAGCTTCAGTCGCCCTTGACTAACTTATCATTTCAATTTGATCTTCATCTAAAATTCAAAGACATTGGTTACTAACTACAGTTGACCTTTCACTAAGCCCCGCCCCCTCTAGTTACTGTTGCTATGTCTGTCAACCTTTCGGAGCTAGCGTGGAGCACACACTGTAAACAAACGCACTCCCTGGAGAAATATTGCTGATTTTTGGAAAAACAAAAAGTGTCCAGTGAATGTTTGGTCTGTACATCTGAAGAGCTTAAAAATGCTAAAAAGCTGATGTTCTTAATTTGACCAAAACTCAATAGAGACGTTTCAGTAAAAACTGGCAATGGAAAGTCAGTTGGTCAGAGAAAACATGATCTTTAAATGTATTTTCTGAGACTCAGCGTTTTGTCCTTGAACTGAACACTGAACTCTTCCCTTGCTGAAATTATGAAATTACAAAACAACACATTCTCTTCGTCTTTAAATGTCAGTGATCCTTGTATTTACGTCTTGTTTGTCGTGCACATAACTCAGTTTTTGTTACAAAAACTGCATCTGATTTCCAAACCAATAGTTTTCAGTTTCACCAGCTTCCAAACATCACTGCACCATTCGCTGGTTGTGTTTCCCATCATAGTGATGGTAGAGGAGACAACCTTAATATGTGCTTACTAGTGTTTACTTGTTTATGTTTACTAAAAGCTTTTGCTAACACACAGTTACAGCACTCTAGTCTAACACCGATTCCTAACTAGATGCGATGTGAGCGACCTCTAGTGGATAAAACACTGTCCCCACTGACTACGAGTGATGTCGCAGCATAAGGGGCGGTTGATGCCGGTACACGATGTGAGTCGCGCATGCGTGAAGTGGACAGCTACGGCTACACCACTCGGACAAATCACATGTGGTTATTAAATGCTGCTGATTACATTTGTACTATTCCTAACTTTATATCTAGGTTACAGGTTGAGTTAGCAGCAAAGGCGTGGTTTGTTGTAAGCTGTATGTAAACTGTTGATGGGTAATTTATTTGCCAGTTATGTTAGCTGAAGTAGTGTTATTGTCTAACATTATGCTAGCGTCTTGGCTTTGCTAACTAGAAACCACGAGTTGAAATTGCCATTGCCAGCCGCGGAGCTGGCTAGCGCTAGCCACTATGCATTAATGATTCATTTTTAAAACATTAAATGGGATTTAGACTGTTAAACTCAGACTGTAGCATTAAACTCAGATTGTGACATGTGATTTGTACAAGTGGTGTAGCCATAGCAAGCTGTCAAAGACAGCGGACATTCTCGCGCATGCGCGGCTCACATGGCATACTGACGGTTGAGTTGGTTGCTGACAGACAGGGCAGAAAGGGAAGGACGTCAGCGTTCATTTCAACAAATTAAAACAGGCTGGAGGTGGACAAAGTGCACAAAACTTTGCTCAGATAGAGCCAAGGCAAGCGATATTCCCAGCAAGCGACACGATGCTGCGGCTGTTTGCCGTCGCAGGGCGCCAGTTAGGACATCCTCGTTGAAAAACCAAAAGTGATGAGCTGTTCGCTCGCTCACGTTCTAGTTAGGAATCTGTGTTAGGGAGTAGAGTTGTTGTGTGATGCCATCACTAAAACAGTTGTTAGGAGACTTTCAAGGAGCGGTTCTTAATACGATGCTGAGGCTTGAAAAGTGTCCAACCATCGAGCTGACTGCTGTTAGAACGGATCAACTGCACTCAGTGTCAGAGCGCATCGCCACCAAAGAAATGTAAGTCTACATAAATTCCCAAAGACTAACCTGTGTGTGTGTGTGTGTGTGTGTGTGTGTGTGTGTGTGTGTGTGTGTGTGTTTCTGCAGGGAGGAATCGTGTCATCCTTTCTCTACACGGAGGAGGACTACGTTCAGAAGAGAGATGCCTCTGAGGGAAATGTTTGAAATACACTCAGACACACTCTGATACATCAGGCGATAAACATATGGAAACTATCTCCATTCCCTCACCTCCGTACACAAGCTCTGTGGAGCACAGGTCCCCCTCAGGCACGGGGTGCTACTGCCCTCTCTTGGTTAAAGGCAGAACTGCAGCACTCCCTGCAAAGGTGAGCAATTTGCAGATGAATAAACAGCATGCTCACAAATTGCTGCTTCCCCAGATACATGTGACACTTGTTTTCTCTAATTACTCTGTTTATTAGTTTTTTTGCTTCAGCTCATCTGAAAGCTTCATCAACAGCAGGACATGTCAAAGACGGCCCCGTCTCCAAACACCACCTCCATTAAACATAACCAATGGAGCGGCTGGGCCCAGTAATGAGGGACAGAATGTGCAGGGGGGTGCTGTGCGTGTGTGTGTGTGTGTGTGTGTATGTGTGTGTGTGTGTGTGTTGTTAAGTGACTGATGGTCATTTCACTGTGGATGAGCAGTTTTTTTGTTAAGTAGTGAAGTTTTTTTCTGTGTGTTTCTGTTTAAACAATGACAGCGTCTTGTTCTTAAAGAAATATGAAATTTTGGGGGGGTCATGTATATTTATTTATATTACTGTGCTGCTTCTGATTACCTTTGTTTATTTCATTTTCTTTGAGGTGTGTCTTAGATTGTATTTTAACTGTGTGTTTTAAGATCAAGTTGTATATTTGTCTTGTTCTTGTATTTTGGATTCATGGACTTTCATTTCAAATTTGTAAATACATCTCTATAATCACCAGTTGCCAAAAACTGTACTTAAAGGTCCTACAGACGACTTCAAACCATCACCACGGAGAGTCTCGATCACTGACCGCACAGAGACACCTCGTGGTAGCAGTGTTGTTATACTTTAAGCCTTTGGCCATCAGTAATCATTTTGGACCTCATAAATCTTCTAAAAAAGGCTTTTAATTCAACACTTTGAGTCCACACATCTCTAAAACTCTGTGGACGTATTATTATTATGGTCATTTTGAATTATTCATCCACATATAAATGCTACCAACGTATCATTTAATGTAGAGAGTGATTGGGTCACAATTGATCTACAGAGGTTTCTGTTATATGGGTTAGGGTTAGACATGTGGACTAACAGCCCTGCAGCAGTCTGTGGAGCAGTTTTCTTTTTAAATGGGAAGCAGCAGATTTTTAACAGAGTGTGTGCGCCTCGCCTGCTGTCAGCCGTCACTGCTCACTTGGTTTGCATCTATACACCTTCCTGTTCCTCATTCATGTTTTGTGTTGTTTCTTACAGTGAAATAATCAGCTCAGATAAATGTTCTCTTGTCATTTTTGACTATATATATATAAGAAGTATAATCCAATTTTGTAATGTGCTGTAGGAACTTGAATTACAGAGAAGAGCATCTTGTTTTTTTCTCGAAGGGTTTTGTCTTCTGTCAGTCTTTGTGTATCAGACGCAGAGTGAGAGCAGCTAGAATCCTGCAGAATTATACTCGCAGATTATTTGGTCAATATCATAGAAATGAAGACAAGTCAAAATGTTTAAAATCTGACTCCAGTCCTCTGAATTTGCTCAAGTGCACGTGTCTACGTGCTTTAAAGTCTCATGTCATACAGTTTCTCAGTCAAATGTCACACCTTTGTTGACCTGTTAAAGAAACAATGTGCATGTGAATTTATATGATAAAATGCAGCAGAAATTACTTTTCATCCAAGTGGGAGATGTTGGTTTTGGGAGATTTCCAATGACTTGTGATCTAGAGCTTTGTAAGCAGCTGAGGAAAGGAACAGGTACTGTGTATGTAATAGTTGTTTGTCAAGTTGGAGGCTTGTTCTGCAACAATAGCATCAGTGTAAGTCTTCGTCTCGCTTAGAGACTCATAAACAGAACTTCCACAAATAACTAGTACTACTGTAATATACTTTTATATATGGTGGCCCTGAAGTGCCCATCACAATCACAAAATGAATACACAACAATCACAAAATGAAGACACAACAATCAGAAAACATGTCTGTGAATATTCTCATTCATCCAGGTCGTTGTTCTCTCTGGGCAAATTGAATCGTAGGCAACTGGACTTGTATTTGTCTAGGAAG
>JAQLOL010014710.1:0-10526 GCA_029783665.1 Naso thynnoides
ATTTTTATAAATTAAAATGGAAGAATGGAATTTGGGAAAAAATAAAACAGAAATTTGGGGGAAAAAAATTGAAATGATTTCATAGTACCCCAGTAATGGATGCAGGATATCCAACAAACTTTGTTCCAAACGTCAGCGCATTGAACAGTAAATGCATCACTTATTACAAATTAAATAACGGACCGCCCCCTGCTGGACAAACTGTGTGATTACACCATTTTAAATTAAACATTTAAAACATGAAAACATTTTCTCCAGCCTTGTGAAACAGTTTTAATATCTGCGCATATTGGAGAACAAATACTCCAATACCAATATGTCTGCAATAGGCCAGTATCGTCAGGTAATATCAGCAAACTGATATATCGATCAGGCTCCAATCTAAACTGACTGTCAGCAAATATCTTTATGTTTTTCTGGTACAAAACTCATTAGGCTGATATGGACAGAATTCAATATAACAATATTTTTGACTAATAAATCATCTGTAATGTGGATAAAATGACTAACGGGGTAAAAGGCCGATGTAAGAACAGCCCAAACAATTTGACTAGTTTGGAAGATCGTAATGACTTTACAGTAACGCAGCCTTGAAAACCAAGAACGGAATAAATGTAGCTGTAAAAAATGACAGAAAGAAAACCAAAATCTAAGATGATATTGATTCTCATAATGCCATATTGAGATATTAGCAATATATTCCCTATTCCTCCAGTCATTTATGCATGGAGGAGTCATTTCTCTAGGTTACAAAGTGTAGTGCAGAAGTGCTAAAAAAAAAGAAAGAAAGAAAGAAAAGCGGAGGTGGAAGAAGAAGCCTGTTTGAAAAAGAAATAGAATCTTTAATATGTCCTCCACTGACAGGATAAAAAAACAGTGATTATGAATTTGCAGTTGTTCGAATTCAACTGAGTTTAGAGGTCAAGGGGAGAAGATAATTAGCGAGTGAAATGAGGGGAAATTAAGATTAAACATGCAAAAGAAGAAGTGAAAAAAGAAAGTGTGGCGGAGCAGCTCTGTGCGGGCTGCCCTCTGCTTTAATAAGGAGGGAGATGGTATGTTGAGGGGGGCAAATGTGCTGAGCGAGGCTGTGCTGAGATGCCATTTAAAGAGCGAGGGAGGATTTGAGGGAATTATCGAACAAACTGCTCCTTCCTCTAGACTCTCAGCTAAAGCCTCCGGACGTGCCGGGAGAAAAGAAAAAAGCTGTTTGCATGAAAGAGACGGTTTGTTTGCTCAGAAAGGCAGAAGGCCGCTGTTGCTGTGGAGTCCAAATATTTACGATCCTTGTTGCTATTTGTTTTGTTCTTATGAGTGATGCTGAGAAATGATTTTTAAGCATGTTGTAATTAAAAAAAAATCAATTAAAGAAATACATGATTACAAATTTCTTGTTGTATACACATAAGAGTTAACCTGTGATTAGTGGCAGCTTTACATTTCTTTACATATCACATATTTCACCTTTGTAACGTAGAAACTGAAATAAAGGTAATTCTGCGAACGCTCTTGTTGAAACGTGTCAGAATATGAGCCAAGGGGCGCGGTGGGAAAGCGTTTGGCACTGTCGCCTCACAGCGAGAAGTTTCTGGGTGCAACCCGACGTCTCTGTGTGGAGTTTGTACGTTCTCCTCTGGCTTTGCAGGCGTCCTCTCACAGTCCAAAGACATGCAGATCAAGTTAGTCGGCCCTTCGCCAAGCCACGCCCCCCTTAGTTACTGTTGCTATGTCTGTCAAGCTGTTGGAGCTTGCGTGGAGCTCACACTGTCACTATCTGCCCTCCTTAGAGAAATATTGACTCATTTTTGGGGAAAATGAAAAAGCGATTTCAGCCAGAAGCAGACGGAAGGTCTGTAATGAGCCTCTGAGTGATAAAAACAGGAAGTCAAAGTGACTCAGCAGTGAAAACAGTTCAGAGTTATGAATTTAAAGATACATGCTGAAGCTACAGATCACTTGTGTTTCACTTCATTCATTAAACAAACAAGGACTCCCGTAACGATTTAGGCCAAGCAGAGGACACGTCTCTTTGTATATTAACGTTAAAAGTAAAGTTGGGCTTTTTGGTCGGCTTTGAGTTCTGGTTGCAAACTGTGGAGAGCTGCTGTTTCCAGACTGCAGCCATAGACTTCAGCTGAGCTGGCCAGGCCTGCTCGCTTTCTTAATAGCTATAAGTAGGCTAACTCAAATTAACCAGCTAATATCCACTAATAACAACATAACATGGCTTCAGTATTTATCGAAGGATTACCGAAGCAGACGTAACATCAGCTGTTCTTGTTAAACTGTGAGGGGTTCGAAGGGGAATCAGGACGGGTGAGCAGCTCCGCTCAGAGCATAACGTTACATTTTTCAGTGTTTGATTCTGGAAAGGTAAAGAACGTAAATCTCCTTTGAACCTTGTCGAATGATGAACATCACTTTTAAAAGTTGTCCCAGATTCAATGTTTAACCACGATGAGCTCAAAATCCACAGAAGCCTGAAAGCTCTTGGAAAATGCCTCCGGCTGAAAATGCTGGTATTGGTATCGTTGAGTACGCCAGTCTGTGCGCCAATCCAGTACCATGTGATTTATTCGCCACTGAGTGGCTACTTCCCAGTTAGCTTAGTTCGCTCCAGGGCTTTAGACTGCGACCAAAACCTAGGTGGCCTTTTTTTGGGAGTGTGTGGGTTAAGTTCTTACCTCGTCACATTTGTGCGAGTGCATGATCATTGTTGTCTTGGTAACACAGGAGCAGCGTTAGACATTGTGAAATGAAATCCGTCCTTTTGTTTTTTCTTCACTGGAGCAGTCTTTCTCTTCCTGCATTCTCCACTGTTCAGTGGAAAACCTCCAACCATGCACGCACACCGACACCACATACATGTGCATCAGACTCTGTGGAGGGCGCCACAAAATGGAGCACAGAAAACTTCGCATAGCTGTTAGCAAAAATGAAATGGTCTATAGCTTATCATTTAAAAAAAAAACAAAATGAGGAGGGAGAGGAGCAGGCTGGTGGTGAAGGAGAGCCAGCAGGAGGTGTGGACACATCTGGGTCAGTTGACCCTGCAGGAGACTCACGTCTTCTCACCTCACTCACTCGGTTTGCTTGTAGAGTAAAGGTAAGATCTGCGTGAACCTTCTAATTTCTAAAGCATTTCCCAGCGCCTTTCTTTTCCTTCTTCATCTGGTGCGTCATGTCATCCAGGTGCAGCGCAGGAATTCAGTTTTGATGAATTTTATAATCACAGAAGTTAACAGTAATGGAACAGTACAACCAAACACAGTACAACCAAACACACTGCAACCAAACGCAGTGCAACCAAACACAGTACAACCAAACACACTGCAACCAAACGCAGTACAACCAAACACAGTACAACCAAACACACTGCAACCAAACACAGTACAACCAAACACACTGCAACCAAACACAGTACAACCAAACGCAGTGCAACCAAACACAGTACAACCAAACACAGTACCTGAGGTTGTTGTATGAGGGGAATGCTGTGTGAGTGCTGCAGGCCGGGCCGAGCCAAATGCAACATAAACCAAAAAGTAAAAGTACGTGTAAAAACACACTTGCAGTTGTTATGCTCCCCTTTTATTTGACAACATTTTTGTTGTGTTTTCTTTTGGTGTTCTATAGAAGATGATTTATTTTGTTCACCACTGCTTGTGGCAGAGAAACATAATATTCAGATTAAAATGTTTTGAAAAATACCAAGTTTGGAGTCCCTGTCAATCTTTACATGACGGCAAAACTGGAGCATGTAAATTAAAACAACGATTTCCAAGCTCATTGATTCAAACCGTGCTGTAACCAAAAAAAAATAGGTGCGACCAATTCATGTGCTTGTATGCAGAATGAAAATGCAAGAACTTATCCACATGGACAGTGTGGTGGTTGTATAGACAATGAAATGGAGAGCAAGAGTTAAAATAAACATTCATATGAATGTGTCGTGCATTCACAGCTGACGTTTCATGCTGTTGTTCATGTTGCATTGCAGCATTTGAATAGTTCACCGTTGGAAAAATGTTGCTTGAGCAACAATAAAGTGGTGTAAGAAGAGTTTTTAAACATAAGACCTTTGGGTTGGATATTTTAATTCAAATGTGTGAAAGGAAAAAAAAAAAATTTTTTTTTTCAAAAACAAATAAACCAAAAGAAATATTAAAACAATTTAAGATGTTCAAAAAGGATCAGAAAGAAGTTCTTCCCCTTTCTCCACAACTCAGCCATATTGACTTCAGTATTTAAGGTTTACCCACGAACCTTCAGAACTTCATGTATTACAATAGGAAGAAAACAGACGAATGTGATGTGAAATATAAATAATAATCAGTGTGAACACGCGGCGCTTATCACCGACCTTCTTCCCCGTTGTACTTGTTTTCTTCCACCTTTCTTAAATTGTGTCATACTGGGACATTGCCTTAACTGTTTTTACTGTTGTCTGTACTTCTCCACAGTTTCACTCCATTGTAGGGCTGCAAAAACAGATTATTTTCATTATCTATTAATTAATTTTTATGATTAATTGATTAATCATTTATTCCATGAAGTGACAAAAAAAGTGCTTAAAATGTTCATTTTGATTTCTCAGATCCCAGTGTGACGTCTTCAAATCGCTTCTTTTGTCCAAACAACAGTCCAGAACACAAAGACTCCTCATTTATTAACATAATGACACAGCAATAAAAAAAATGAATAATCGATTAAAATAGTTGGTAATTAGTTCTCTATTGATCGATTAATTATTTGTTTAATTGTTGCAGCTTTACTCCACTGGCTGAATTACAAAAACTTTTCATTGTTGTGTGCACAACAAGTGATTTTAACCCCTTTCTCTATTACAGAATAATTTTTGGACATTTCCTGGTAGTAAAAGGTTTTTTATTTTATTTTATACATTTTTTTTGCTGTTTTTATGTTCAGAAGATCGATAAATTTTAATGTTTTTGTCTTTATGAATGATGAAATGACCTCACTCGAGAGTTGTTTGCAGTTCTGCCGTTGCTGGTGTTACCGTGTGTTGCCCTTGTTTACAGTAAACAAAGAGTGCTTGTTTGCTTGCAGAAGAAACCATAGCAATGGACCAGTGTTAGGCGTAGTCATGTGTGATGTTGCTATTATTGTCCGTTTACAGCATCGCCACAGTTTGGAGATGTTCTGATCTCTTCGCTCCCTTCAGCCTTTCAGCCCACATGTATCATGTGAGACTTGCACAGGTCCACCAGAGGAAGATGTGTGCTGGTGGAGAAACGTTGAGCGTGTGTACTGGTGAAAACATCTGACACGTACGTGAGTTTGATAGTCTCCGCTCGAGAAGTTAATCACATTTAGCTGAATAAAGCCTGCGCACCCTTGCTGAGGGAGGAGGTTTCTGTGTGCGTGTGTGCTTTCACACTGACTTCCTGTCTCTGTTGAGTACAAGCAGCCGCAGCTTCCCTTCCTGTCTTCTTCTGGCGCTTTTTTTTTTTTTCTCGCTGCTAATGATCTCCAAAGACTGAGTTCAAACCATTACGAGGTCAGTTCTTCTGAGAACACAAGTCTCTTTTAACGGAGAGGGGGCTCCGTGGGATGGAGGACGCGCTCTGAAGTTACAGGAATGGATGGCAAAGCAGATCCGAAAGGTCTGTGAATTTTTTTTAAGTCTGTCTTTTAAGTCTCAAGCAGAAGCGGCAGCCGCTCACCTGAATAATCTTTATCACTTTCACAACCGGGCTCCTTTCTAACATCATACTTATAATGACAAGATTGGGTCACGACTGAAATTGTGTAAATGCAGCAGAAGGGTGACGGAAAATCTAGAAAAGATGTCAGAAATGTTACAAAACCTGTTGAGATGAACGACACTCAGCAGGACGGACAGTGGAATCAATATTTTAAAAGGACTTTAGAAATAGTCACATTCTGTAAAAAAAAAATCAGAGTTAAATGCAGATATTCCAACCTGTGATATGTTTTTTTTTTCTATGTCAGTAATAAATACAAGCCCCTGTGGTCTTGAGGCTGACTGCTGCGTTTTTAAGAGGACGATACTGATGGAAATGTCCGACACAGCCGTGTTTGACAGACTTAACTTGAACTTCACGAGCAACTAAATGAAAATGCAACTTACAGCAATAGTATTGAACAAGAGCTACTGACAATATTTGATATTTGTTTTTTAAGAATGTTGATGTAATTGGTGAAGAAGACTTTGGCTGTTTGTCACAGCAGCACACTGCAGTTAGCTCGCGAGCTGTGGTTTATGCTAATGACCTGTAAGAACAAACTGACCAATCAGAGCGCCTGTTTTAAGACGTCCGTTACATAATGATCGAGGTGGCAACATTTCTGTGGGTGTACCCAGTTAATTGACTTGATCTCAGCGCCGTGCAGCTGAACTCATAGCTCAGCTTTTGGGCGTATTCATCACCTGCTGTGGGAGATTCTGCATCGATGCACGGACGCATAACTAAACGTTTGATGCTTACACAAAACAACAGACTCGCAAAATACGTTCAAGTACTCATCTGGATGAGGGAGCAAACATTAAAGTTGCAGTTGGTAACTTCTGCTAACAAGCTAACGTTAGCATGAGATCAGCTGGGAAGCAGCTCCACCTCACGTTTTATTTCGTTTGTTGTCTCTCTCTCTTTTGAGTCTAGTTTGAACTGAGACCAAACGGCGAAACTGGTCGAGGTGGACACTCTGTGGTCGGCAGAGGCGAGTCAGAGCAGCGCGAACGGCTAAACAGCTCGTACCGACGTCACCCGTCGCTGACAGGCGCAGCATAGGCCGGCCAATCAGGACAGAGAGTACAGAGAGTGTCACTGATTGGACAGATAGAACCGGAGCGATAGGATTTTTATCCGTCCTGAAGACAGAGGCATGATGGGAAAACGATGCTCTCACGGTAGGGATCCACTGGCGTTCGTTGCCTGTTCATTTTCTATGAGACGCGTCAAACCGTTAATGACGCCCCCGCCAAACATTCTGGGTAGGCGGCGCGTCGGATTGAGCTGTTGCGTCACGTCCAAAAGTTGGGGCAGCTCAACTTTATGCAAATGAATCCGTCAGACGCGAGGTCACTGTCCAACGGGGAGCGAGATGGACAACAGCTTGGGGGAAGGTTGTGTCGTGATGTAAGTTTTTAAAACTTTCCCTCCCAAAGATACCAGCAGCTATGGAGGACAAGCTGATTATTGATGCATCTGGCATCAAAAATCTATATTTATAGATATGATTTCTCCCTCCAAAATACGAATTCAAAGAGGGAATCATTGTTGTTGGTCAGTGTTTACGTTCTTGACGCGTAAACATCTGTACAGCGCCGGGCACCGCCCACACAGCATCCGTTGCCGGACACGCGTCGCGTCCGTCAAGAAATCGCTTTGACGCCAGTGGATCCTTACCGTCCGACCAGGTCACTGACTAGCAGCTGTCTCTGGGTATTATGACATTTTTTCCAAATAAAAAATAAATAAAACGTTATTGATGTTTAACCCAAAGTTACCAACTGCAGCTTTAAGCGTCAGAGAATAAAATTAACCTGAGTGCTGAGTGACCAAGAAGAGGTTGCTGTTAAAACTTCGACATTTAAGAACGCAGCGGGGTTAACGGCCTCGCTCATGTTGAGCTGCTGCTACTGACTCACGGTCAGCATGCACACACACACACACACACGTTCACTTTCTCCTTTATGTCAACTCTCGTCAGTGCAGCTGCCAATCTAGGCCACATCCGAAGTCCAAAGGAAGTTCAGGTTTATCTGACTGCTTGTATTCATTGATAAAGTTTCTGCAGTGTGCGGTGAGATAAAAAATAGGGATGCAACATATTTGCAGATGCATCAAGAATCGTTTTACATACAAATCGTTGACGGGTGAATTGGAACCGGATTGAATCATGAGGCCAGTGAAGGTTCCCTCCTCTAATCCGCAATTAAACTGTAATCTGTTCTCGAAGTTTTTATTTACTTGAGTATGCTGGCCCTTTAAAGTTACACTGTATTTAGAGTATTTTTGTCACTTCACTGTATTAATTTTAATGAACTGTACTCTGAATGTGTCTCCTCTGTAGGTGTGTGTCTTTGCTCTGTAAGCCTGTTTTTTCGGTGCGTCTGCGTGTGTGTTTTGGTGTTTTCTCTGCTCTCGGCCTCAGTGAGTGTTTGAGCAGCATGGCTTCTGTAGATTAGCTGGATTACAGACTGCTGAGATTAACCAAGAGAGCAACTGTCAGAGAAATCCTGCTGTCTTTACTGCCACTGATGCTAAATCCACTGCTTCACTCCCAGGATTTACTGCTGCTGCATCTTTTCCTGTACTGGTGACGACTTTTGACTACTTTAACCAATACTCCTGTCACTTGGACTGTGCTAAAAAAATTCACACGGCAAATATCGCAGTGTTTATATTTGTGACATCTGTATCAATTTCCAGCTCCAAAAATTGATATTTTGAAAAACAGTTGTAAGCTACAACCTCCTTTAAACTGCATTTTTCATTTTGATCTCATGGGTTAGGGTTAGCTACATCACATTTAGGTCATTTGCCAATATCGAAATAAAATGAAAAGGGAAATTTTGGATTAAATTGTTTTGACGCAATTTGTCTGCTTATTTATCAGTATAATGTGATGTGATGTTTTAAGACTAACCAGATCGTGCACAGCAACATGTGTTTCACTTCTGTTTTTTTAATTTTCAGTGAACCATGTGGAATATCACAATATATATCGCAATATGCGTCGTATCGCCATGTATCGTGAAGTCCTTGCCAGTACCCAACTCTGCTAACCTCTGCATCAGCTACTGTTAGTATTGCTGCTACTTGAACTAATATATGAGTACTGTAACTGCTCCTGTGACTACGGCTTAATGTTTGAATCCTTAGAACTACTACTACTCTAAGTACTGTAGTATGCTAACCACTGCTGGTCTTGCAGTACTAGCTGCATATGTTACGGCTACCACTAGTAGAATAAAGTACCCACAGGTACTGGTGTAGCAGCCGTGCCTACACTGATCCGCGTGCTGCTGTAAGCTGGAATCATTCAGGGATTTTTGCATCTTGTTGTTCCAAAAAACAAAAACAGCAACTCTGGTCACATCTGAAGAAATTATTGCACTTTTATGAAATAAATTATCATGCTTACCACCTACCAGCCAGAGTATTGAAGGGAAATCTGTACTCATTAAAATGATGGCTATGCATTTCACTCTGTGTGTGTGTGTGTGTCATTATTAGGGATGCACGATATCATTAGCATGCTATTGGTATTGGCCGATATGGCCTTTAAAATTAATCAGATATCGACCACCACATCAATATAATAATTGATAAAATAACAGAAAAACAACAAAAAATATAAACTAAAAAAAAAGTAAGAAACATCCTGCTTAAAACTGGATGATGCTCCCTGAGACAATCAGATCAAAACCCACAACCAGGACAAATTTGGCCTGTTTCACTAGTGACAAAGTCAGTGAACATGACGTCTGTCCACAGAGAACATGTGAAATATGGCATCGACCCGGGCGATTAATCGAGGAAACAGCGGCCTCTAATTTTATCAGTTATTAAATCGATGGATATCTGCATGCTAGCTGATATCAGATAATTAATTTTAAAGTCAACATAGGCCGATGCCAATAATGTGCCGATAATATCGTGCATCCCTATGCGTAATAATACTGTTTGTAATTTCCACTATAGAAGAGACTTGATGATCTCTGCAATAAGGTGTGGGGGGAAAAATTGATATCAGCATCGATTATCGGCCAAATGAGTTGTAAAATATCAACATATGTGTATCCCCAGTCATTCTGATGTTGAAAATGCATTTGTAGTTAGTGATGATGGGTTGGTTGTCGGATGCAGCTGCTGGAACTGCAGGAGAATCTGTTTGAAACCCCTTACCTCACGGTCCTGAGTACAGTAGTGTTGGTCTAAAATACTGAGTAATGTTGTTTTTAAGTATATATTGATTCATGCATGTCAGTAACTGATAGGATTGTTTTGTTTTGTTTTCTACGCATCTCTAAACAAGGCAGCAGTGTTTCCTGTAGACTTCACTTTCAGAGACTGAAATCATGCTGATGTGTTTGGAACTGTGCTGACCATCTGCTGTCAGCATGCACCGGTCAGAGGCTGAATGAAGTTTAATGAGTTATGTAAAATATCAGTGACTCAAGTTGTTTTATTTCTCTCTCTGTGTCTTTCAGTCATGTCGCGAAGGAGTTCTCGGCTGGTGTCCGGCGGATACTACAACTCCGACGATGAGTCAGATTCGAGTAGCGTGACCAATATATCCTACCGTGAAAACCCTGTCAAGTACGTAACTCTAACTTCCGATTCTGTGTGTGTGCGTGTGTGTGTGTGTGTGCGCGCTCATGTTTCCGGAGCTTGGCTGTTTAGACAGCAGCTCTGATTTGCAAACTGTATTGTGATTAAATCTTTGCCAGTTTTCTTATACCACCTCTCCTCCTGTTTGTATCTGTGTGTGTGTGTGTGTGTGTGTGTGTGTGTGTATGTGTGTGTGTGTGG
>JAQLOL010014712.1:0-10521 GCA_029783665.1 Naso thynnoides
GGGTTATGGTCACCACCCACCCACTGAGACACACACACACACCCACCCACACACACACACACACACACACACACATGCACTGGTTGATGGGGATAAATTCTGTAGTCTGAGCCTTTTAAGGACTGCAGATGAAGAGACAACAAGATGACATCATAACAAGATCCTCCAGTCAGAGCTCAAATGATGGGGACATTAGGCCTATGTAAATCAGACATTCTTGTTAGTTTGATGTGTGAATGTGAGGAAGGTTACTGCCTCCTCTTCGCTCCACACACAGCTAAAGTTTGCAGTGTAAGTCACATGGTTCATGACATCATCCTTTATTTACTCAGTCTGTTTCTATTTGTATCCTCACAACCACAGCAACGCTACAGACAACAACAGATAATTAGATATTTCTCAGAGTTGCCAGAAAATGAAACAAAGGAGAACTGGTGGATGAAAACACACGTTTTGTTGAGGAGAGAGCAACAGTGAGGTCTGCAGAAAAATGTGTTTGGAATTGTGGCACTGTGGATACTTGTGGATTCTTCCTACTAATCCTGAAAGGTCTCCTGCTGATCGCTTGTTTTTGACCTGGAGCTCATGCTCAAATCTGCTTCTCTGTAGTACATCTGCCTCCACTTCCTGTTTCAAAAGGAGTATGCAATCAAATGCTTTAAAAATTTCTCTTTTCTTTTCTCTGAAACTCATTCCTCATTTTTTATATCAGCTTTTGATTATGTTACCGTAGCAACACAGGCTGAGAGTCCAGTCCCTCTCTGTGAGTCTGGCTCACATTCCTCTGGATAACAACCTCTTCACCTCTCAGCAGGAACTTTTTTCATCACAGAGAAACCATCTGATCAATATCTGGGACACACAACACTATCTATGCATGCAGGCATGTGTGTGTGTGTGTGTGTGTGTGTGCGAGCATCTTCTCCTCAGTCCAGTCTTTCTCTGTCGTCTGTTGTATCTTCATATGTCTTTTAAGTCGTTTTCATCGAGTAATGTCTGTAGTGCCTGATATGCACTCATGGATATATTAAGGAATTGTCTTTTCTGTCTGCTACCATAATTTGGGTTCATATCAATCTGATGTTTGAAAAGCAGTGTGCAGCGATACAAAACGATAATGGATAATTCACTTCAAATACAATAAAACTAAAGTAACAAGCCTGTTTTGAAAATTGAAAGAGTAAAACTTATGGGTATTTGGGTAAAAATTTTGGTGGTTAAAGTGAAAAGTTACCAGAAAAATAGATATATATCTACAAACTTCAAATACCTGACAACTTTACGTAAGTACAATGACAGAGTAGTCTATTTGTACTTAAACACTATGTTTCACACAGTATTTCTGGTCAAACACCAAATATGATCTCTGGAATCTCATTGATGTGTCTCACCGCAGGCTCCTGTTTCTCCACTCTCCACATAGTAGGAAAAAAATGCAGAATTCATGAAAAAATTAAAAGCTGCTGAGGCGGCACAATGTAGGAACAAATCTTTGAAGATGATGACGTGATTCCATTGTCAAATCTGCTGTTTCTGGAGGGTTAAAAAGAAAACAATAGATGTTTCCTCTTTCCGTTTACCATGAGTACTTTTCTGACCGAGTTTCCTCTTGAAGTGGAGGAGTTTCGTGTTACATAACAGAGGAATGTAGAGTGCAGCTGATCAGAGCCAAACAAGCAAGTATCTGACCCTGCAGCCTGGATTCACATCAACAGCTGTTGCCACATTCACTGTGTTCATATTCACTGGTGGAGACACTCACTAAAAACTGCTCACACCACCAAAAACTGCTCACACCACCACAACCATCCTCCTCACAGAGAGCAATGTTTCTAGTCTCACCGTAAGGGACAGGGGAGAGCTTGCCTTGTAGTCTTGGATAAGACTTACGTCTGTTTGGCACTGGTAATATGGGAGCATGGGGTACAGCCATTACCGTGCGTCACCTGCTGGTTATAAGTAGAATAAGACTTCTGATCATTCTTTCTGAAGGGGCAAGTTCACTGGTGAGTGTGTAGATAATGTGTGTTTTTCTGCTGATGATGTGTTTCTGTTGCTTTGAGTTTGAAGCAACCTGGATGAGTTTCAGCATCTTCTAGATCTGAGGCTGAAGTTCACGCAGGGTGGGAGTGTGTCGCTGCCTCATGTGAAGGAGATCAAGTATTTGGTGGTCATGTTCCCACGAGTTACTAAAAAGATGTCATTATGCTTCAGAAAAAGTGCTCACTGCATGTTTGCTCAGCATCTCCATTTGAATCCATTTGAATCCCAAGTGGAAGTTCTGCATCCAGTCCAGATTTAGATCGAGTCACACTGCAGGTGAGTTTTACTGGATGTCACATATGACAGATCTCGCTGAAGCTCATGATGAACAACAGACACGTCATACAGACACAAAGCAGTTTAAAGATACTGACACTAGTGATCAAACTGCTGCTGTCTGAAGAGTTGATCCTTGTCAACAGTGAAAAACGATGAATTAATTGATGATGTCACCAATGTGCAAATTTACAGAAAAAAACTCACTCATAGCTTAAGTTTTACCCTTACTGATCCAGACAATCTTTGGCACGGGAGTGAATTTGTTGGACAGTCTTGATCGAGTTAACAAAGGAGGTCAAATGTAATTTTTGAAATAATCTGAGGTACATTTTCTTCTTTTCCCCACGTTCAGTTAAAACGTGTTAAGGTTTAGGATTTAAAATCATGACTCTATAAAGGTTGTTTGCTCTGATCCTCACTCGCTTTGAAGAGTCCTCCGTGTGTCTCTTAAACACAGCCAAAGGTGTTAAAAACTTTACAACAGATTCATCTGACACAATCTGACTTCCTGTATTTGATTCAAACATTTGTGCTGATGTTCATTAACACTGTCACTTCTATTCACTGATTCAGTCTTTGTTCCTTTTCACACAGTTATACAGAATACAACACCTTAGAATATTTTTATGTCTAAGCCTAGGAAAAGTTTTCAAAGTTTAAATCTGGTGTCTGGAGGTTTAAAAACTGAGAGATCCCTGGGAGGTGACGGTGTGATTACTGATTATCCACTTCTGTTAATATTTAACCACACAGGGAGTGATAACATGGGTGTGGTGGGGAGTGTGGAGTAGGAATTTCCTGGATCTGAGCAGTCATTAAGGAAATCTGAGGTATGTCAGGTACTAACAACACAGCGCCAGAAAACAGGATGAGAGTGTTGTTGTGTCGCTTATTTTTACTCTACAGTAAAACTGTGAAATGGTTTCAGTTTTGTTTTTTTATGTAGTCACCCAAACAACTGGTTAGGGTGATGAAAACATCATGGTTTGTAAATAATACAGTAAAAAAGAAAGAAATATAAAGAATGATGAAGTCCATGCCAGGATAAGGGTGGGGTTTGTGTTGGTCACAGGACTTTGACACAGATCAGGGTTCAGTTTCTTTTCTCTTTTCCAACTTTCTGAAATATGAAAGATGCCCTGAAACAGTATCTCCACACTTTTAAACTGCTACGTGGGGATGTATTTCCAAGTAAAATAGCTTCAAACAGGATGCAGAGGTGGGACATAATCCACTGGAATTTGATTAGCAAACACCTAAACACACACAGTTTTACCATCCTGTTGCTAGGGAAGTTAACAAGCAGCAAATTGCCTACCTACTGTACTGGTAACATTACCACTAACATTACTACGTTACTACGAGTCTATCTTTCTCTCTCTCTAAATCTGTCTGTCTCTGTCCCGCTCTCTATGATGAATTTTTGATTTAAACCATCTGAAATATGAATTATGATTCACAGGTAGGCTAGATATCACGATATGATTGGTTGAAAATTGGTTGGTTCCCTGCTGTATAATCATCCAACAAATTTTGTTTAACATGGCTAACAATTTACATACTTTGATATAAGAATACAGAGAAATTTGATTTTTTTTTTCTTTTGGCCTACATTGTATAGGTGCACACTACGACAAGGGATATGATCCAAAAGGGTTAAAAATGCTTTTTTCATTTCTTCGTGACGTAAACATCCAGAATCTAAGAATCTGTGTGCAGACCAACCACATTATGATCTTGTGCATGCTAATTAGATAATGTTAAAGAAAACCTCATTGAGGTGGGAGCACGTCAGGGTCACTGTCCTCACAAGAAAGCTTCAAAAAACAGAAACAGCAGAGAACAATGACAGGACAAAATGACAGGATGAAGCTGCTAATGATACTGAGCAAAGAGTCATGCTCATTTCATTACGAAGACAAAAAAAACGTCTGAGCTCTAAACTGTGTAGCTGCTACAGAGACTTCCTGTTTGCCTGTTGATTGCTGTTTGCCTGTTGATTGCTCTTGGACAGTGCTAGCGATGTTTCCTAGCAACATATCATTTACTGGCTGAGACTTTTGTAGACTAATGTTCTAAAGGTTCAACCTGATTTAGTAAATTGCTAGTTTCAAACTCGTTAGCAGTTGCTGGGAATTTTTGTGATGCATTTTTGAACAGGTGCATTTCTGGTCAACAGTTTAATCACTCTCGCTTAGAAGCTGCAGGTAACCATAACAACCTGTTACTGTTATGTGCCACAGATCCCGTTCAGATGGCGCATCAAACGAAAACACTCGAATGCAGTGTGGCCTTCCTTTTACATGACAAGGGTGTGCTGACACCTCTGAAACCTCAAACATTTTAAACCAGGTTCCAGAGTGCAATCCTTACGACTGTGTAAACTGGCAAACCACAAAGCCTGTGAATGCGGTAACTACACTAATGCTAATGCTAATGCTAGAGCAAGTCAATGCATTCTGTAGTAGCCACTACCAAACTCTAATTAAACACTCCACAGTGCACCCAAAGCATGCTGAATATAATGACGGTCTATTGAGGCAAATTCGAGTGTTCATGTCATAATTTTAGAAGTCAAACTACAGCTGAATTTCTTTTATTTGTGGCTGCTCTGTGCTTAGCAGCAACAGGAAGAAAACAACTTTATGGCAGCTCCGATGGTATGTCATTACAAAGCTACACTGCCAACTACTGGTCTGGCTTGCATACTACAGCGCTATTGATTTGTGTAAACCCAGATTTTTTTTTTTTTAAAGGGAGACTTTTAAATGGAAAGTCCCTTCTGTTTTTAGCGGGGCTGCTCTCCTCTAAATTTGGCTTTAGCTGGTCCCGACCCGTCTCACGACATATCTTCCTGCCAAAACCATACAGGTGGCAGCAGGAGACAAACAACGAAGAGGCAGACAGAGAAAATTCTGGCTAGCAAATATCAAGCAATGAACCAACTGCAGCTTTCAAACCCAAATATGAGCAAGAGAAGATCAAGAGCTGACTCGCCAATCGTCCAGCAGGACGCCATGACACTCTCGAAGGCCACGAGGGAGTGAGTCAGTACATCTGTGTAAAGCATCTGTGCTGTTGCTATGGATACCTTTAGTTTATCATACCCTGAGTTCTGATTTAGCAAAGTGCCTAAATCTGTTGTAGACTTTGTCACTACTCTAATGGACACCTGCCAGCCAATCAGAAGCCAGTATCATCTCTGACCTCAGAAAACACAGAAAGCAGGTGAGATGACCTGAACCTCACAGAGGAATTTATGTCCATGTGATTGATGTGTAAAAGGCTTGTCCACTGAGTCATCCGAGCACTCAGACAGGGCAGTCTGTGTGTGTGTGTGTGTGAAAGAGAGAGAGAGAGAGAGAGAGAGAGAGAGAGAGAGAGAGAGAGAGAGAGTGTGTGTGTGTGTGTGTCAGTATTTAAACACCACACCCTGTCCTGCTGGATCATAACAGAGCTGCTGTTGCTCGCTGCCCCTCTGCTGCTTCTCTGAAGGTAAGAAAACTGAAACATCTGTTTTTCTGCAGAGAGGTTTGAGCTGAAAGACCACAGGAATGAATGAATCAGCCTCACCTTTAACACAACAGAAAGTATTTGGAGATTTTTTGTTATTTTACTGAAAAGAAATGTCTGTTAAGCACGTCTTTGAGAATCTGCTAAAAGCTGAAAGTTAACTGTAGATGAGAGCAGCTGGTTGGGGGATGTTAGCAGCAGACTAACGGTTCCCCTGCAGAGCTTCTCTACTCTCTGCTGTCCATAATTACAGAACATTGTGTTCCTGTAATTTACTAAGGGAGTATCACAGCAAGGTGATGGAGCACCGCTCTCATTATCTGGAAGCAGAAGCAAAGAGTTTTTGAGACTCCACAGAAAGAGGAGCACTGAACTTTATGTCTTCTTTTCCTTTCTGCTGGATTTCTGTCAGCTGCTGCTGGTCCTTTGGGTCCTTTAAAAGCATTAAAGAAACAGTCAGCTAATGTTAAGTCAACAAATCAAATCTGTAAATAAACATTTAGGAATCAGAGAAAAGACATGACCAGATTCTTAATTCACCACTGACTGAAGGCTTTTATTTTGGAAACCAGCCGGATGGAACTGTGGAGAGATGAATCATTCAAAAAGATTTTATTACCTCCTTGTAACCAAAGATGAACTTGCAAAACTGTTAATTAAGGCAGTCATTTGCACACTTTTGGCAACACAAAAAACATTTATACCTCTGAACTGAACCCTTAAGTTACTCCAAAGCTTCAAAAAAAGTGTCTGTCTGATGCATTAACCAAATCTGCTGGAATTTTATTCTGAAATTTGGGGATAAGAGAATGAGGACAAGGTCACTGCAGATGTTTTGCTTCATAACATTATTGTTAGCATTGCTTCTGTTCAGCGTAACATGATACAAGCTAGAACGAACGCATCATGAATGTTATTAGTTCCACATGTTTTTTCAAGTTCAAATTCCTCTTGAAACGCCAACAAACACAGAATGATTCTGTCCATTGCACAGAAACTCAGCTCCAGCACTGTTTGTGTCTGCTGTTGCTAGGCGACAAAATGGTGACCCTCACACATTATCAATGTTTTGTAAGATGGTCAAAGGTCAAGAAAGGTTCCAGTTTTAACTGAATGTATTTTATCAAAGTCATATGTGATTATTTTATTCTTTACATGTGGATGAGTTAATGTCATTGAGTAGTTTTTATTAGGTGAGTGTGAATGTGTGTGAGTGTGTGTGTCTGTGTGTGTGCGCATGCCTGTGTGTTACATAACAGGCTCCATAGTTCTTCATATGTGTTTGCTTTGTGATCCATTTTTCTTATCTGCAGCCTCTCCTGCAGACTCTGGCACATCCAGTCAATAAATCAAACGCACCTATCTGAGCTCTGATTCTGACGTGTTTACAGCCTGATGGACTCTGCAGCTGTGCACGTAAACAGTCTATTAGTTGTTCAGATGGCAAACACAAAGCAGGAGCAGGTTACTGACGCTGTTGTTTACTGTTTGTATGTATGTTTGTGTTTGATGCAGCGTGACTGTGCTCAGAACATGTTGACTGAAGAGATGCCAAAGCACAAGAGTTTCATTCTGTGGAAATAAACTGGCATGATTTACATGCTTGTTCCTTCAATCCCTGAAATTTCTGAATCCTTTGAACGGAATTACAGCTGCTACAGCAAATGATTTGATAACCAGTAAATCTTCCTTCATTCATTCATTATCAACAGGAGATTATCCTGGGCTTGATTCTTGGCTGGTGCAAGACCTTTCTTTGTGGAGTTTGCATGTTCTCCCCATGTTTGCGTGGGTTTTCTGCAGGCACTCTGGTTTCCCCAGGCGCTGCACTGTGGCTACCCGCTGCTCCTAAGAAATGGGTTTAATACAGAAAACTAATCTCAGTGGGTGCTGTATATGTGACAAATAAAGTACCTTTACCTTTTATGAATCTCTGCAAAAACAACATTTGCTGGTTTCAGGATCTCTTACGTGGAAGTTTGCTGCTCCTTCTAACTGTAATTTACAGCAAGATTACAGTGAAAAATCAATGTATCTAAGTTTTGAATTGTCAGGCAAAAAAACATTTATTGCTTCAGGAAACTGTGACGGGCATTTTCGCTTTCCTCTGGTGTTTCACAGGCAAACAATTAATTGATGAATCAGGAAAAAAAATAATCAGTTTTATCAATGCTGAAAACTCTAATAAGTTCACTTTTAGTATTAACTCTGAGTATACTCAACAAAAGATGCAGAATGTGCTTAAGTGGAGAAGTCGGCCCATCAAACATCACAAATGCTCAAATTGTCTGTCTCAACCCTGCAGGTGGACTCAACATGGCGCTGGTGTCTGAGTTTCTGGGTCAACTGACGCTGTCGTATGGAGGGGTGAGTCACCTGCTGGTGTCGCACACGAAACATCAACATATGACATCCGAAGAGGCTGCTCTCATTTTAATCTCTACATTATAAAACTGCAGGTATGCAGTTTATCATATCTTTGAAAGGATCCATGGAGAATTTTACTGCTGTCATAAAGCAGGTGAAGGTGTGGTTTGTTCTCCGCCCAGAGTTCATCTGATAAACTGACATGAGGTCATCTGGAGACTGTCGGCTGATCAATCATTCATTCCCTCAGACACTCACAGGAATTGCAAAATACAACTGATTAAAATTAATAATAACAACTGACAAATCTTTGTGTTGCCATGACAACCACACTGTCAGAAGAAAAATATGGATCTGATAAACTCAAAAAAGTATTAGCAATAAAAAAATTTTTAAGTAGCACTATGAGTAGGCCTACTTTTGTAATGTTTTTCCTCAGAGGCCACTGTACGTGTATTAGCAGCACACTATGAAGAGGTAACAAGTCTCCTTCTGTTGGTGGTAGGAAGCAGAGCCCACATTCCCCACTGTGGTGCCAGCACAAGACTTCGACCCAGCCAAAGACGCTGCCAGGATCGAAACCGCCATCAAAACTAAAGGTGAGGGAGTTCAGCAACTCACCTGATCTGACATATTGTTGGTATGTCTGACAACGTGTTACCTGACAGCAAGGTAAGATAGAGCTTGTGAGCTTGTGTTTGTGACGTATATTCAGTCAACATTGTGAAAGCGCTGCAGTTTGGTTACATGTCAGCAACAAAACTACTTGGTCAGAATCTCCACTGGATGAACCACTTCAGATTATAATGACAGCAGTACCTCCTCCAGGACCTCCATCAGGTCCCTTTAAGGGTGAAATGAACCACTAGCTGAATTTTGGTCTGTTAGATTCCTTTTTTATGTGGTTGTATTGTTTCGTGTTCCTCACAGCAGCAGCGAGCCGGATGTGTGATTTCATGCAGTCAGATATCAGATGACTGACTGGCTTCTGTCCATGTGTGATTTGTTCAAACCACAACTGCACGAGATGACTAGAGGCAGTGCAATGCATGTGTGTGTGTGTGTGTGTGTGTGTGTTTGTGTGTGTGTGTGCTACAGTAAAAGCAGGCCCCTCAGCTGTCTGAAGATTTTCCCTCACTTTTAAAGGCTGAGATGAAGAAGCAGAGACGGCTGCTGATAGTTAAAGAGTTCAACAGACAAAGGTTGAATTTGGAGTTAAGATGAATGAAGAATATAAAGTTTCTCAGTTTTCTCTCTTTGCCACATAGCAGTATGTGAAACTTAAAGGCTTTGATATTGTTTATTAATATGAAAGAAATGACACTGAGGAACTACAGAAATTCATTGTTATGGTTACAGTAACAACCAGGTAACAATATGGTAGCTGTCAGCATCATAGCTCCTTTCAAGTGAAACACTGTACTGTGATGACAGAAATCCCTGTTGCGCTGCTCTCTATCTTGTGCTTCTGACCACGCATCTAACAGTGATGATGTACTGTCGTCAGTGTTGTGGAGTAACTAGTTACATGCTAAGGAATTATGCAATTTAATCAATCAGTTACAGTTACTGAGAAAAAATGTATAGTTAAATTACAGTTACTTATGAAAATATTAGTGATTACAAAGGGAGTTACATCTTAAAGGGATAGTTCACCCCAAAATTAAAATTTAGTCACTATTCTCTCACACTTATATGGATGGAGGGGTGGGTGAATTCTTTTAGTCCACAAAATGCTGTTGTTGTTTAAAAGCATGAAATACCTCCATACTATTCATGCAAACTAATACAAGTGTCCTGAATCCCTGACATGCAATGTTGCTTTAAAAAACATCACTGACACTGTGTTTTTAGATTTACATGTATGCCATGTTTTTGCATATGTGAATGAGGCTCCCATATTAGAATCACGGGCTACAGTAAACAATAAGGCAAAAAAACATCTTTAAAACAACATGGCATGTTAGGGCTTTGGTACACTTGGATTACTTTGCATGAGCAGTTTAGAGGCATTTTATAGATTTATCATTCATTTCATTTATGTTTGAATTCTGGTCATTATTTGCTTCAATTGTTTGGGAGATAACTGCAGTTCTTTTTCCTCTGAAACACCAACAGTGTTTTGTAAACTAACAAAAAAACTTCACCCACCCTTACATCTGTGTGAGTGTGAGTAGATAATGACTGGACTTTCATTTTTGGGTGAACTATCTCTTTAAAATGTAACCCTGTTTGTAATCATTAACATTTTCATAAATAATTGTAATTTAATTAAATATTTTTTTCAGTAACTGTAACTGATAAGTTACAGTTACATGA
>JAQLOL010014713.1:0-10521 GCA_029783665.1 Naso thynnoides
TAACCTTTCACATTGTAATCATTTTTTTATTTGTAATCTTATGTGTGTGCTCAGTGTGTGTCAAGCAGAGTGTACGCGTGTTGTGCACCCACCTAGAGGCACATATTACTATCTTGATAAAGCGCAGTGAACAGTGAAAAACTGCACCATTGACTTTAGACCAGGTTTTTGTTGGTCAATAGCGCTATTGCTTTCTGCGCCCTCAAAATAGACATGCGCCATGAATGCGCCTGACCACTCCTCATTTTTAGACCAACACACCCATTTTGCGCTCAGATGGGCGCAAGTGCATTTTGCTAGTTGACGGCCAGGGCTCCAGGCGTGAAAATGACAACTGCGCCAGTGTCAAACTAGCAATGACACTTGCGTCATGCCATAATGCGCCTTGCACCATCCGCTTTAGACCATCAAAATAGGGCCCAAGGCCTCTCCGCAGCTAAGCTTTGCTGCTTCATCACAGCCAAGCTTTCCAATTTCCTTGTCTCTGCTTGAGGACCTGCCAGCTTCTGTTTTACAGTTGGAGGACCTGCCGACTACAATTCTTCAGTTGGAGGCCCTGCCAACTTCTGTTTCCTGGTCAGCGGTCCTGCTGGCTCCCATTCCTGCTCTCCGTTCTGCTCCATGGCTGGCTCCCATTCCTGCTCTCCGTTCTGCTCCATGGCTGGCTCCCATTCCTGCTCCCTGTTCTGCTCCACGGCAGGCTCCCGTGCCTGCTCCCAGGTCCACGCCCGTGCCTGCTCCCAGGGCAACCCAAGCCCCTGGCTCCCTGTTGGCAGCCCGGCTGATCCCAGTTCCTCGTTTCACGTCACTGGCCCACGGCCGACCCCAGCTCCTGGCTCTCCTGTCTCCTCTTCGCTGGCCTGCACTCCGGCTGACCTGTCATCAGGCTTCAACTCTGCACCCCCGACATTGTACTCAAGGCCTGCCTGGTCCCCCGGAGGGGCTCTACCCTTCTTTACTTCCACCTGATCGACCCCCGGACTTGCTCAGCCCATGTGCCCTGCAACCTAGTCCCCCTCCTGATAAGTTCTGCCCCTCTCTTCTGGCCTCTGGTAACTCTCTGGGCCTTGCCTTGCCCATTGCCCCTGCCTTCTGCTGTCCCTGATCCTTGACTTTGTGTTTGTGTCCCTTCTCCGGGCCCCCTACACCCTCCCGACTTCTTTTTTTGCTGTTGTGGACTTGTTTTGGACTGAATGAACTGTGTTAGGGATGTCTAGGAGCACTCCCTTTGGGGGGGGGGTGGGGGGTTGGTACTGTCATGATCAGTCATTTGAATAATTTTGGTTCTGTTCCTTCCTAAGTTGAGTGTCAAGTTTCTTATGTTTTTGTGTATATTTCCATGTTCTGTTGTGTTTCCCGTTTTATTTTGGTGACCCTACTCTGTGTCTTGTCTACCATATCCTGTCAAGTTTCCCTGCTTTTGTGATTATCTGCCCTCATGTGTTTCAGCTGGTGTTGATTGCCCCACCTATGTCTCATTATGCGAGTGTGTATATAGTCTCTGTGTTCCCCTTTGTCTTTGTCAGATTGTCTGTTGTCTTTCTCCGGTGCCGTTGTCTTTCTCAGGTGCTGTTGTCATCCTCAGGTGCTGTTGTCATTCACTGGTCCTGTCGTCATTCCCTGTTTCTGTGTCTCCGTCCTGCCTTGTCTCCTGTTTTGTTGTTATTTTTCGTTTTTTGTCATTTTTTTCTAGCTTTTGTATTTCTTTCACTTTTTGGATTCTTTAGTTTTGTTTTGATCAGCTTAATAAAGCTCGCTTTTTGATTATACTTGCCTTTTGTACTTTTTGTCTGCATTTTGGGTCCACTTTTGTTTAAAATGTGATAGTTTTATTTTTATTAGGGACTGAGCCTGTAGGGCTTGGACATGTCTCATTATTATTATTGTTATTATCATTATTTTAACATTTAGAACATTGAACACGTTCTAACATAATAAATGTTAAGTTGGTTATCAGTGATTGGCACAAGAACACATTCAGAAAAAGCTGATGAACGAGAATACATTAATGCAGCTGGGGATCTGCTAGGTAAACTTACCTGCCAACTCTAATCTTTTTAGCAATCCCCAAGAGCATCAAGAACAACAGGCTATTTATTACATTACAAGTTGGCTGGTACTGGTTAGGTTGGCTTGTCAGTCCTAGCTTCATCATACACTCAAGTTTTGAAGCTTGTCAGATTTCCACATGGATTTATATTATTTGTAACACAATGCTTTCACAGTCACTTCACTTGATCCTCATCAGAAGCTCTGAGAGGGGGAGAAAGTTAGTACTGCAATGTGCAATTTGTGCTTCAAATTAAGAAAAACAATCTAATGGATTAAATCAAACTGACACAAACAACAGGGCTATACAGTTAGCACACTGCGAGCTAGCTATCTGTAACTGAGCTACATAGTTCTGCAGAGATCTCAGTGTACAGGTATAATCCCTTTTTCCTTGCTGGTTTCTGGGAGCAGTCATTAACGATATAGTGGAAATTGGTAACGTTTAATTTAGGCAGATCTCGTAGACATCTCAAAAACTTCACATTTCTTCAGTAAGTTCATATAATGGGGAGGTAAACCAGAAACTGGTTCGCTGACTCTTGGTACAAGCAAAGTTTGCCCCCACGCTTGTGTATCCAGCCTACTGGCAAGTTTTCAATGCTGTGCTGAGGCTGAGTCTCTGTGTACAAATGGTTATAGATGCTGTAAGAATGGATACAAGGTGTGTAACAACAACCACCCTATTGACCAAACATTGTTTTATTTGACATTTATAAAGAGAGACATGCTGTGCAATGTTCCTCCCTTGCTCCAAAACCTGTCTGCATGATCAGGTCAAAGGAGTAAACTGCACTCATGTAATTTACCAGCAACTATGAGAGAGTGGGGCAGAAAATAACGCACTGTAAAATTTCCAAAACAAGAGGAGAGTGGGAACAGAAGAGCTAAATATTTGAAACACAAAAGTGGAGGACAATATCACATGACCCGTGTGTGTGCACATAAAGCACGCCTACTTACACAGTAAACTTATGAAGGAAGAGCTTAGCGACAACAATTACACTAAGAGAGCAGCCCATGACAGCTTGCAACGCATGTATGACATTTCTACAGTGATGGCTGTATGTGCATTATATGCCCAGGGCTGACAGTGTGATGCTTGTCAACAACATGTTCAATTCTGAATGTGTTAAAAAGAAATCAGGAGAAATGAATGACTGGAAAAAGTTGTGGAATACACACCCATTAGGAACATTCCAGAGGTAAACAGGCTCACCAGATATTACTTTATGGATTTAGAAACACTGTTCAATACATACCTTGCAGCTCATTTGCAAATGATTACAACCTGTTTATATTTGGAAAATATTTTGTGAATACTCATGAAAGAATTACATTTTACCCTTAAATCATGATTACTGTGTACAGTCCAACTGAATGAGCATCTGCCCACAGTAGTGCAGAGAAATTGTTGCTGTGACCAAGGTGGAAATGATTATGGAACATGAAGCAGCTATCCAATTTGAAATTGATAGTCTTGCTCTTGGAGAGTACATGGAAAGTATCACTCACTTAAACTGCTCCCACTCTACAAACACTGTAGTTCATGAACAAAATAAGCACATTCATATGCACTTGCACACATGCTTGCATATAAATACTTGGTATAGTAGTTTCAGCTTACTTTTGTGAAAAATAATTGCAGAGTTATGTAGAGGAAAGAAAACAGAAATGTGGAAAGGATGGGTGGGGCCGGTGGGAGAGAAGTAAAATATGAAGGTGGGATTTGGGTTCAAATGGAAATATCTGTCTTTTTTCTCTCCTGTATCGTACCATGTATCTCTCTCTTTACCTCAACTCCTCCCCTTGGCCTGCTCCTCAAAGTGTTGAGGCTGGCGTAGCCAGAGCTCCAGGTGGCCTCCACTGGAGCCTGGCTCAGGACTGGAAGCATGGTGCCGTTGTGCCATGCACTATCTCCAGGTCAATGGGTTTGTTCTGGCAGGGACAGCAACAGTAAATGGGCGTGATCACAGCTTCATTTTAGTGGGAACTGGCTGAAAGGAAAGTTGTACTTAATGTGCAGAAGAGTTCCTGCAACTTTTTTAAAGCCAAAGGAGAGAGAGAGGGCCTCATAATCTCAGACACAGAGATCAGATACCTGCTTTATGCAGATGACCTAATTCTGTTGTCCCCAACCAGAGATGATCTCAAACATTACCTTAGCATCCTGGAACAATTCAGCTACAACTTTAAAGGCTTTAAAGTTCAATCTAAAGGAAACTCAGATAATATTCTTCCAGAAAAAAACGTGATCTGTTGAAAACAAAATACCATTTAACTTTAAAAACCAACCTCATTAAACACACAAGGACGCATACCTACCTTGCTTTAACAATATCTGCATCAGGAAATTTTAATATGCAATACACTGAATCAAAGAAAAGCACGTAGAGCAATGTAAGCACTAAAGACCAAATTATTCAACATTAATAATAACAATAATAATAAGTCCTTTTTTCGATCTCCATAGGGAAATTCATTCTCTGCATTTCACCCATCCTATTCATAGTTAACCTTAACTACACATGCTAGGAGCAGTGTACTGCTACAGTACAGTGCCCGGGACCAACTCCAGGTCTTATGCCAGTGCCTTGGTCAGGAGCGCTGACAGTAGTAGTGGCCACAGGTGGACTCAAACCCATGACCGAGAGCACAGCCTTAGTACATGGGGCGCCTGTAAGCCTGATAGAGTAAGCCTTGACTTCCTTAACTTTTCCCATTCATTCCTAATGGTAGTTCTTATCACTACGGATGTAATATATTTTTGACCACTAGTGGGGTTTTGGGAGCACTGTTGCACCCCGAGGGATAAAGGTAAGGAGCCCCTTTTTGACATTTCAGAGCGTTATTGGAGACAGCGGCAAACAACGGCAGAGGTAAATAGCACCGGTTTCTATTGTTCTGCGACATATTTTCCCTGTCTTGTCGTGGGACTTCTCAAGTCTAAGAATCTGATTTTTCTTTATTAAATTAATGTTGATAAATGAATAGAAGTAAATGCATAGGTTAACTTTATGTTGTATTTATGTCGTAATGACAGGGTTGTAAATTGGTTTTTGTATCGTTAGTTAGCTAAAGTTACAGTAGCTAGTAGTTATAACAGCCTGTATGAAATAAAAATATGTGTCAATTTTAACAACAGCTAATTTTGTCTTCATATTTTACATCTGGAAGAGCTTTCACTTGTTCTTTAATTTCTATCATAGTGATACTTCTTCAAAAACCTGCTTTGATTTAGTGCTGTTATAATTTAGGTTTATCCTTTCATTTAATTGTTTTTCATTCATTCATTTTGACACAATAGTGTATATTTTGGATGGGATATCCCTCCTCTTTGGCTCTTCCAGAGACCTCTTCAAATCACCCCTCCCACCGCTACAGGGTGTTTAATTCCACTGGGGAGTTTTTCTGTGTCCAAGTTGAGGGTCTTCAGACTGAGGATGTCTTTTACTGTACAGACTGTAAAACCCACTGAGACAATGTGATTGTAATAAGGCCTATATGAATAAAATACACTTGAATGGGTAACTACTACAGCATACTGTATGTCTATTTTTAGCCTACATGTAAAACTGGGGTTAATATGTCAGAGAGAATATTTAATTATTAATGGTGTCACACCAAGGCATTTTAATTTCATTATCTATTTGCTGTCTGTCCCTCCATATATCTGTAGCCATTAGAAAATGCTAATTAATGTTACATAAATAACTAATGATTTTTTGTCTGTTTGTTTTGTTGCAAAGTGTATTTGAGTACTATGAAAAGTGCAATATACATAAAATGTATTATTATTATTATAACTCTGCTGATAAAACGGTGAGATTTATTTAAAAAATCATTACTACATAATCAACATAGCGTTTTGCTGTGCACACAAAGTATGAAGAGGTCAACCAACTTCTTTCCAGGAAGAAAGATGGTGTCCTTTAGAAAGGGTCCATCAGGCCACCTACAGCAGGATCCTTCTGAAGACACAAAGAAGATTTTAAAAAATCCTGCACTTTAGGACAAGTCCCCCTCCCAGAGTCATGAGGTGGTGAGGACGAATGTTCTTGCTGAGGTCTTTCAGCGGGGAGGGGATGTGTCTGACCGCTTGGAGGTGATGGGGGAGTACATCCTGCAATTTTGGAAGTACAAGGGGAAACTGTTTAGGTGGCTCCTTGAAAATGATGTAGGCTACATCATTTACCTGATGAAGAAGGTAGAAGAGGAGGAGAGAAACGGGACCTTCAACCCTCAGGGACACAGCAAAGACAGCCTCCTGTCATTCCTGGACTTTGCCAGGAGCTTCCAGAAAATTGTGGACCTGAAGGACTACCTTGCCTCCCAGAAACCTGCACTGCCTGTGGCATCAGAGGGTGACAATGTTGTGGGCTTTGGAGCCAGGGCGAAGGACATCTGGAGGCAGATCTGGGAGAGCAGGGCTGACGGTTACGCTGCCTTCATCTTAGGAGTGAAGTGAATGCCAAACAGCAAGATATACAACCTGCAGCAATACATCCTGAAGCAGCAGACAGCAGAGGCCTGTCCTCCACCACCTGCAGTCCCCAGTGCATCACCTGCCTCCACACAAACCTCTGGCACTATAAGTCAGTTAAATAAATGTGCAAAGGCTGATTTTATGACCATATTTAATTCACTTGACCTTAATGTTATTGTTCAATCTCCTAGTGATGAAGGAGGATGAGGAGTTGAAGAGAGGGATGATGGGGTTGTCTCCTTCCAAATTTGACACAGAAGAAGGGAGGCTGATCTTAATTCAACTACGCAGAGAAACTTATACAAATAAATTCTTTAAAGTTCACCATACGTGATAACATTCTAGTAAGTCACTTGTGCTTTCAGGGCCACAAGCAACGGTTCCCAGAGCTGTGTTCCCATGGCTGTGTCTACACCAACAGGTTTCTGCATCAGTGAGGGCGGAGGATTTTGTTTCACCTACCATTACCATTTTATCTTGACTTGTTTGTTATTTTGGCCATGTTCTGGCCTGTTCTGATGCTTGTGTTCTGTTGTTCTCCCGCTAACATAAGAAAGTAACATGTCGTCGAGGATGGTAAGTGTTCCTGTTTTTGCATACTTTCTATATGCTGTCATTTAAGGATTTGGCATGTTAGATTAGAAATGGGTTTACATGCCACATCTTTGATTGCCAGATTGCATTTGACTGTATATTGGTATTGTTTCTGTGCTTTACCTGTTTTCAAATGCTAAAAAAAGTGTATTCTTGCAACAGGTAACGACAGAATGTGAGTTATAAACAAACTTGTATGTGTGAGGAAAATGACACCGCTTGTTTTTACAGCACACAGGACGGTGCCCACTGCTACTGCTATCTGTAGACCTACAGAGCCCACTGTTTGTTCTGTGAGAGGTGATTATATTTCTGTACTTTTCACTTTATTCCACACCACTCCATTCGCATTTATGTTTCTTATTTTTCTTTTAATCTCACAGCCACAGTAAAGGCCCTGTTGCCAGTCCCTCCTCAGCTGCTTGCCCTTGCCCCTCAGCTTAGGATAAAGAGTGGGAGCCTGATGTGTTGAGACAAAGTATAACATTTTGACAGAAATTCTGCACTTAATTTCCAGCATATCTCAGATAAATATCACTTCATTTGACACATCACATCTGTAGTTAATTTGTAGTAGTCTTGTGTGAAGTAATGTCGTGTACTCATGATATCTGGCTGGCTCTTTTGTTACAACCTCATTTTAAAGCACACAGAGAACCAGTCTTACACAGATCATCAGAGCAGCAGCTCACAGCAGCTCCATAATGTTTAAATATTAAAATTAAATGTTTGATTTTCTCAAAAAAGAAAGAACATTTTTAAGAATATGTTACTAGTACTTACCTCTCCTGCTTGTATCTCACTGTTCTAAATTCACCGTCACAGATTATTGCTCCTGTGAAGGCAACAAAAGACACCATCCACAATAAAGGTATGTATTTTTGTCACACTGTTTTAGTTGTAGAAGTTCTTAATATAGAGCTCTGTATTTTCTCCCCTGATGTGTATGCACTGTAGTATTTTACTGTGTTTGTGTTTTACAGCTCTGCCATGTCCAGTGCCTCCTGTCATGCAGCCTGCAGCCTCCATCTCTGCCCACGATCAGGATGTTGCATGGTGGAACTGCTTCCAATAACAACGAATATGGATGAAGACTGAGATGGAGGCACTATGTCTGTGGCCAGGGTCACGTCCTGTACCTCACTCGATGAACATGGTCTCCCTTTGGCGTTACCCACCTCAGCCTGAGCTCATAGACTCCATCACTGAGCTGCCATCACTGAAATCCTTTCAGCTTCATCCTTTTTTCATCTGGAAGTCAGGACATGCCATCATAGAGAGGCTGAAGAATAATTACATCTTGCCCTGCCTTCATGGATGTCCCACCCCTCAGGTAGCTTCTTCTGGTGTTGGTTGGCCCAGAGTCATCATCGGCACCAGTGGCCAGTACTACATTTTAGCCTCAAGGCTAACCTGCAATGCTTGCAAGAGGTATTGGCACACTTACAAGCCCCAATGGCTGGAGCAGCTACTGAAGCGCATCAGTAACATTGTGCCAGCTTTTTTGACACACCAATAGGCCATCTACAAATTCGTCATGAATGAGCTGAGGCGCAGCAGCAGGTCACCTGAGGACATGGCAAAGCAGCTGATGGAGGCACTCCACCTGAAATATGAGAGAGCTCACCTGGCCTACCTTCAAAGTTTCCAAAACACACAGGGATGCTGAAGCAGGGAATTTATGGCCAGAGAACCATCACAGGGCTCCTGCAACAAGAAGACACTCCTGCTCCATTTGGTGGATATGCGGACGCTGATGGCTGGTGTCAAGTGTCTGGTGAGCTGCCTGGTCCAGGAATATAAGAGGCAGAAGGAGCTCCTGATGCTCCTACTTCACGGGACCTTTGAACGGGCGCTCAGGTCAGATCACACCCACAAAGTAGCAAGGAAGGTTGTGTTGTTTTCTGGCACAATGTCTTCCTGCGCTATAAAGAACGAGAACTGGATGATCCTGAGCTGGGCAATGCTGCAGTCTGAGTGTGACCGGTCCCTTCATCCCATGTACGAGGGCCTGGCTCAGTGCTACACTGCAGCAGGAGTTGGAGAAGGCAGGCTACCAGTGGGTGGACAGGTATAAAGAACGATGAAGATTCAATTCAAAACCTTACTTCACTTGTCACATCATATAGTTTGTTTTATTGTCTTCATGTCTTACATTTTATTTTCACATATATATAGTTATAATTTGACTTTTTGTTAATATATTTCTAGTTAAAGAACAAGAAGAAAGAAATAGTAAATATACAGCAAATTATTTTTTTAATGTGAATACAATAAAACTAGTTTTGAAAAAAAAAATTATTAAAAATTTTTTTTCTTTAGAATGTTTAGGGACTGCTGCGCTGCCTTCAAGGTCCTGGATCCTGGGGCTCAGGAGCACTTTCTGTGGGACTGCTGGAGGACAACAGAGACCATCATGTCAGAGGTGACTGCTGGATGCCTGGCAAACAACAGTGCATCAAGGAGCAAGTTTAACAAGGACATTACCGTCAAGTAAGACTTTTTTCACTGCATGCGGCGCTTTAGTAGGGAGCATCATCCTCTGTTCAGCTCTTTCTGCCAGTTTCTCTCTGCAGCCTTTCTTGTATATATTGTTAATTAACCATAATTATTAAACAAATTAATGCAAAATGTAAAGAATATGGGAAAAAGACAATAAATGTAACAAATATAATTTTTTATTCCTCTTTTGTTACTCTTTACACATTCTACATGGCGATTAATGCTACAACAGCAAAACTTTTTTTTTTAACAATTATTGCACAACAGGGGCCTCATTTATCACTGTGGATACACGTTTTTCTATGCGCTCTTTCCCCCGTTTTGTGTGTACGCACTTTTCTCCGCCTAATTTGGGATCTATCAAACCAAAACCTGTCGGGAAAAGGTGCAGACATTTACGACCAATCTGACCACAGGGTACCGTGATTTACACGCTTTTTGAAGAACAGGAGGAACTGGCGACGCAGCTGCTGAGTCGGAGAATTGCAGTCGAGAAAAAGAGAGGAGCGCAGTCAATCAACAATCAAAGCAGTTAAGATTATGTCATTCATGTGTGACTGTCATACCCCCTTCATCTTCATATAAAGGCCATATACTAACAAAACTCACAAAACACAACTCCCCCGGCACCAGTACATCTTCCCCAAAATTAGAGAATATGCACACACACAATTGCAGCTATGATAACATGATAATGCAATCAAGCACACCTGTGTGGCGCAAGCATATAAATACCACTCTGGTGCGCCTGTGCGTAATGGAACAACATGGATCCAGCAACACTGGCAGTCTTGGACGTCATCGCTCGTGACGGTGGGAAAATCAGGAGGGAACAGCCATGGAGCGATTGTAACCCCCACCACCACTACCACCTATAGCATGTGTGTATG
>JAQLOL010014714.1:0-10521 GCA_029783665.1 Naso thynnoides
AAAAGAGGTAAAAAGCAAGCAAACAAACAAAACGGCCTGGTAAATAGCCTACTAAACTAAATAACAATAATGACGTGCCACTGTCTCAGGGAAGTGAGAGGTCAGAGCCTCCTGTGTAAGCGGATAACTGTGGCCTGTAGCTGCACATACTGGGTGATAATGTTATATTATTTACGATATCACGCCTACTAGGATTCAAATTCTGCAAAGAATCCCCAACGGAGCGTGGCCAGACCCTTTTACAAAGTGAGTTTACTTGCAAAGTAAATTAAGGGTCTGGTTTACCAGGCTAGACTTTATCCCCTGTACAATTAATTTCAGCAACTCCTTACTTAGTATTGGCCTTTTTTTTCTTGTCATATAATTTATCAGTTAACTGACTTAAATATTACTGCATCAGAAAAGTTTATCAAGTTCTAGACTTTGCAGTTTGAAGTTTTCAGATGTATTAATAATGGTTCCATGCTGTTTAAAAAGAAAATTCTCAGCCTGACCATCCAGTATAAATTAAGAGATCAAAATTATCACCTACCTTTACTGTCAAGACAAACAAATACTCAAATATCCAGTTCTGAGATACTTCAGCCATCTTACATGGACTGCTCTTCTAAAGTCTATCAACAGATTTTCAGCGTTTCAGTGGGGGACTGTCAGGGCCATGGCAAAACCTACATCTTGCGCTTCTTCGAGCAGGCCACAGTAAATTTTTAGGTGAAGATAATAATCTCATTGTAGAAGTCTTTACATCTTTAGGCTCTCCCTTTCTTTTTTAATCAAATGGTTAGAGAGTTCTTTCCAGAATGTGCTGTCATTTAATTTATTTCATTTTATTTTTCCCTGTACCAATGAATGTTAACTTCACAACTTAGTCAAACCCCATGCATAATCAGTTGGAGAAGTTCTTTTAGGAAAATCTGCACCCACTTTTGTCAAAACACACCTCTGCTCATCGCAGCCATGAAGCTCTGTTTTAACTTCCATCAGTCTAAAGGACTTTCTTCCGTAACGCTTTGAGCTAGATTAGATTTTCCACTGAATTTCATGGGGAGGACACTTCTCTAACAATGACTGTAAACAAACCATAGCCCTAAGCAGGCTAATTTAGGTTAGATGACTTGCCAAAGTTATGAGAGATCTCAGATCTCTTAAGAGCGCCTTAACTTCTGAATGGTGCTTCTTTCCATTTATCTCCACTCTAAAGATGCCTAGGTCATCTTTTAATTGCTTGGCTTTTCAGAGTAACAGAAATTTTAACCAGGGGTGCCCAAGCTTTTACCACTATATAATAAAATGTTGATCATCACAATAAAGCTCTAAATAGCTTTGAATTACTTTTAGCTTTGCATTTACATTGTGTTCCTAGCTAACTGCTGCTAAACTGCTAAAAAAAAATAACTGTTGAGTTCTTGTACATACCCCAATTGACCCTTCACTAATCTCCGCCCTTGAACGCATACAGGCCAGTCAGAGCGTAGCATCTGCTAGCTCTGACCAGGGTCTGACAACTATATGGTTGTGCTCCATTGAAACTCAAGCCATCTTTTGAGATTTTAATTATTTTCAGGCTAGCCATGGATTTGGAGCTTGTCGTGGTTAAACATTGTGTTTGGGGCTCACTGTTGCAGTATGCAACACAATACAGACTGCACAACACTTACACATCCAGCATACCCACCAAGTAAGGGTATGATCGGCGGTGAAAACACAAGCCAGATCTAGGGGTATCATTCAAAGGGATACCATACCAATCCAAATTGTACCACTCAATGGAAACAAGGCTAAAGAGGCCATACAATGTTGTTTTCAGTTGATATTAGCTGATTAATATGAGTTATTATAGCTATTAGAAGCACTAGGAAGCCTGGCCAGCTAAGCTTAAGTTGTAAAACCAAAAAAACCCAACTTTACTTCTAACGTTAGTATACAAAGACGTGTCCTAAACTGGTCCTATATGGTTACAAGATTTCTTACTTGTTTCATGAATGAAGTGAAACACAAGTTGAAGCCACTACACTGTGATCTGTGTCTTTATGTGTCAGTTTGATGTCCTGTATTGATCATTCAAAGGCATACTGCAGACCTTCTGATTTCTTCGGTCTGAAATAGCTTTTCTTGTTTTAATAGAAATTAAACAACAGTTCTCCAGGGAGTGCAGTTAGTGACAGTGTGAGCTCTATCCTAGCTCCATTAGCTTGATAGACATAGCTACAGTAACTTAAGGGTGCCTGGCTTAGTGAAGGGTCAATTGTCAATGCTGGCTTAAAATTTCCCTGGTTTGGGACTAATAAAGGGTTATCTATCTTATGAAAACATAACCTGCAACAAAATTGGCAACAAAGTGCTAAAATACATATGAATCTTGACATTTAATTTCTTTAAAACTTTATTTTGTAACAATACTTAAACTTAAATCATCTGATACATTTCTAAATTATAATTACACCCTTCTCTGTTCTACCTAATTTTGAGTTTATAATGATCCAAAGTTCATTCAGAGTCCAGTATTTCATTAAGAGAAAGGAAATGGAATGTAGAAATAAATAACTGGATGTACATCTTTGACTTTATTTAAAGAAAAAAAAAGTGCTGTTTCTTGTTACAGGTGGAAACGGGCTGGAAAGACTATGAATGATGGATGGATATTTATTCGCAAACAGTGCATGTATTGAGCACCAGCATTAATAAGTTGAAGAGATTAAGAAATGATAATGTGGGCATTAATTGTCATGTTGTAAAGAAACACTGAGCTGGGAAAGCTGGTGGGTGGATGGTATTTGAAAAGTTTAGAAAATATTGTCAATTTACCAGTCTGTCAAATTTAAAATATCACCTACCATCCTTTTTTAAAGAACTTTGAAGACCTTCCTATTCTCCATTTCTGTTCCTTGACTCCATACTGGACTTTATCATCTGCACTTCAGTCTAAAACAAACTGATCTAAGCTACTAGTCTGTTTTCTGTCCTGTGATGGTCACAGGAACATGGTTTGTGAACAGACGTTACCTGAGCAGCATGTTTAAAAGCAACGTTGAGACTCGCTGTGTGACCACGTAGGATTTAAATGTGCATAAATGACAGGAGAGACAGACGACCTACTGTTGTTTAGGTCACAGAACGACAAAGTGTTTAAACATTATCGAACAGGATGGTCAGTGTTTGTACTGATTAAAAGGCAGAAAACACACACACACACACACACAAACAAGAAGGCCACAAACATTAGTCTAGGTAACAGCCCTTGAGCCTGGCAGGACTTTCAGAACCGGTTAGCATCCTATACTGTATTATATTGCATCTAAACTAGCTAAGAATGGAAACAATGACTTTAGATGGCTACCAGCAGTGTTGTACTGCCTATATCAAGTCTAGTTAACATTCAAGGCTCATATGAATCCCAATGTCACTTAACATTACCATCAATAATGACCTGTCAAGAGTAACAGCATTTGACTGGTGACCATTAAGGGCTGAAGATGCTCTTCGTTAGCTCCCTGAGCTAACATGAGTTTTCAGACTAAAAGGATAGGGTAGTTTAAGGCCCCAAAATTGCAAGTGTCCCATTCACATTCTTTTAATAGAGATTAAGGGTTTAAAAATACTGCTGTGACACTGATGTGCCCTATTTATTGTTCTAAAATGATTTAAAGGTGTGCAAATTTAGGCAATAAAAGCTTTGACATTTATTAAAAAATAATAACTAAGACTAATCACCACAATTTTCCAGAGTTGTGTCCTATTCATTGATGGTAGGTATAGAGTTACTTACCATATTGATGACAGACCACCGGCAGGTCGTGTCTGCTGAAGCTAATGATATCCAACTAAAGTTAATTAGCTTACCATACGAACGTGGAAAACTTACTTAAAAGGCTAAGCTGAAAGTAAACAAATTTAACTAAGACAAGATACTACGTAATAATACTCACAATATTTTCTTAATAATCATGAAACAATTTTTTAAGTGATCACCATAAAAGTGTGTTCATGACCCCTAAAGCAAAAGCTCTTTATGTTAGCTTCCTGAGCTATCACTGGTTTCAGACTTAAATGACATGCTAGTTCTCACCCCAGTATACAACAAGGCCTTACTCATAGATATTATGCGTAGAAGGTTGGTTATAAAGGTTGATATACCAAAACCAAAACTGAAAAATTCAGTTTTGACCCAATGCTATGGCACATTTACTTAACGCTGTCTTAATAATGATGACCACATAAAAAAACATTAGAGCACTTTGTTGTTTGATTTTCTACAATGTGACTGCTCAAAAGTCACAACTGACACTGTTAGAGTTAACAACATGAGACCAGCAATCTCTACATGATGGTTAAAACTCTTAACACAAGCTTCCTAAGCAAGCATTAGTTTCACAAACTAGATAGACCAACCATTTCTCCAGCTATGGCCAATACAATGACAGATAAAAACATATTTAAAACTTGTCTGCAATTCATAAAATATTTCAGTGATGTGGGACTTGCAGGAATCAACTTGGTGAGCAACTGATTGTTCGACAACACTGCTAATGATATAAAAGCATATCATCACATCCTTGCCAATTACTGTAATTATGCCACTGATTTTAGATGCAAATAAGCTTCTGTATACCGCTGCGGTCGGAAGCTTTTTATACAGCTTGCATGAGATGCTCTGTCTAATAGGAGGTTTTAGTTCTTAAATTACCAAGTTAGTTAAAGGAACTAATTTCTGACCATCAATGGCATTACAGTTCTGAGGTAGAAACAACATGAAATAACACTCCATGGTATGAGTTGTGTCCTTGCAGTATTTGCTCTTAAGTTGTGTTCACACTGGGGGGCGAGTAAAATCATTTGCATGAGTAAATTGCATGTAAAGTCAACATAAAGATGCGATTAGACTAGAGTTATGAGGTGAAGTGAACTGCGCGGAACGAATGAAGCAAATAGTGTGAATTTTGTGATATCTACTTATTCGCAAGAGTTAAAAAATCTGAACTTTAGCAACCAATTTGCGCCGTGGTAGCCAATCACCACTGAGATCCTGGACAGTAATGTATGACTTTAAGGACATAAGGACGGAGGTTCATCCACTGGAGAAATGGAGGGGAAACTTATCATTTCACCAGATTAAATCAACTGATTAATTAGCAACTCTGCACCTAGGATAAAGGGACTAAATTTATATATCCTGCATTTAGTATCCAGGAGGGATATCCTGGTCCTGATCCTCGGCAACAGGCCGTTAAACAGGGTCCGGGTGAGCCTGAAGTAGTGCTGGAGGCAAATGTCATTTAGGCGCAGCTTCAGGAGAAGGTGGTGGAGTTTCCTAATTTGTGTGTGCCTCTGGAGAATTGGATGGACCTAGACCCAGCAGGGTCTGTATATCTGCATGTTTTGGGCTTTCTACAGCAGGTACAAAGCATCAACCCTCACAGTATAGTCAAGCTCAACCAAGTCTCTCCCTTATCACAAAAATTTGCATCTTTTTAGTACTTGCATACAGGTGAATGCATGCGCAAACAAGCGAAAATAAAATATCATAGCAATGAAATTCAGACAAATAAAATGAATAAATATTTTTATTCGCACCCAGTGTGAAAACACAGTAACGACAAAGCAGTGTATTACCTGGCTGACAAACTCATCTAAAGACCCAAATCATTTTAATGAGTGAAATAATTACCTCTTTCATTTTAAATATATTAGGAAGCCTTTGTGTGGTCACAGTTGTGAGACGTCTTCAAAATATTCCATTCAAAGGTCACTTTTCTTGACAGAAGAAAAACGCGGAAATCCCTTGGCTCGGTTACACGTAATAAAAATGAAAAACATGGAGAATTTGGCTAACTAGAAATAAGCAAATTATATGAACTTGTGATAGAAAATACAAAAGTCAAGCTGTTCAAACAGCTGCAGCTCGGCCGTGACTGGTTTGTAGAAAGTCCTAGTGAAAGTCCTAAATAGGCTTTAATGAACATGGCTTGCATTTCTGTTTAGATGGATTAGAGTTTACAAACAAGATTTTTAAAAAACATTTCCTCATTAAAAGATTTTTTTTCTCATTTTTTGTTTCACCAAGACATAACTTTAACTTCACAGCTTTATGGTAGTATTTTTCCTGAAATGGCCCTTTCATTCACTCCTGACAATACAAACCTAGATGATGAAATCTAGGTAACTCCAACTAGACTGTGTCCTGGACTATGTAAGCCATGTCTGTAAAAGCCATCTTAACTGGGCTGGGTTTGAAGTGTTCCTCATGCTCTCTCTCTCAGGTTACACAAACATGATCTGAGAAACCAAGTACTGTTAATTGCATTTCATGTCTGTGTTGTAGCAAACAATGTCAGCTACGTAACTGACATTAGAGAATCACTAACCAACCAAAGAAGAAATTCTAAGCACTACCACAGTACTACATACAAAGTGCTACCACTTAGCACTACAGATTCTATTACAAACTAAGCTGTATTATTTCCAATATTTTTTTGTCTTCCTCCTACAGTGACTTTCATGAACAGCTAAAGGCTAAATCTAGGCTATTTAAACAGCATCATGCAGCAGATTTGATATACCAAACATTACAGGCTTTACTATTACCACTCAGCATTAAATTCATTCTTAGCAATGGTATTTTAAGCTAGCTGTACTTAGCTTACACTCAGTGATCTCACTATCTCAATACAACTTTCTGGATGATACGGATGAAGGATGATATGTTTTATAGTACCTCCTGAGTGATCACTGAGTCTAACAGGATGTTAACTAAGTATAACCGAGCCTAGCAAAACGACCCTACTTGAAAAGTATAACTGTAAATACATGTCTAGCTTACTACTAGGACTGGATATCCTGCTTCAATCAATTTATGGTGCTACCCAAGATGTGTCTGTAATACCAAGTATTAAAAACTGTCAGGTTCCATGCTTGGTTGATAATTATAAATTTGAGTACTTATACTTAAGTAATATCAAAAAGTATACAGTATGTGTGTCACTCCTGAACACAGGAATTGTCTTAGCACTGGTATTTATAAATGTCAAAGAATACCTACACTAGTAATATGCCTATCTTAATTTCTAACAATATCCTGACTAAACTGTCTTCTGGACTCGGTTCCTTTAAAGCTAGATTCCAAGAGTCACCTTGTGAAGAGGAAAAATACGTTACTTTGTGGAGTTGATATTGCAGTTGGCTTCTTGTCTTGATTGCTGAGACAAAACCCTTGGCTTGGATTAAGTATAAGGTAGAAGAACAACTGACCTCAGTAGCGCTGCAATGCACTTAAGACATCTTGGTAACCTTTTTACAGGTTTACGGTTCCCTGTATGCGCATAGGTTTTGTTACTACATCAGAAGATCCGCTGTAGCTAATCGCAACTAGGAAAGTAAAATAGAAGAAGAATATATACTAGCAAAGGTATTGAGCACAGATCTCTATGAAAAGTTAAAATAAGGAAACACCACAACAACGCGCAAGAGGTCAGGAGGAGTTTCTGGTCCTACCTGGCTACGTGTCTGGAAGAAAAAAAATTTCATTACAACCTGCTCAAAGTACCTGTCTAGTCAAAGAAAAAAGAAAACAAGGTGTTTGTCCTCCGCTTTTAATCCTAAAAGAAACAAATGTCATGCAGTTGTTAAGTGTTCATTTGAAAATACATTTATATGCTTGACAAACTAGCACGCTCAGAAGATAACCTTTGTGAATGTTTCACACAGAAAACCATGTAATTCAAAGGTGGCCACAGCAATCATTTTTGATAGTTATGTAGTCAAACAAGATCTGTTACCTGGGGAGATCAGGGTACCTTCTTTGTTCTTCTCTCCTTTCTTGAAGGCTACCATCTCTTTGTACTGCTGTTCCCTCTTTTCCAAAATCCTCTGGTTATACAAATCCAGCTGCATAACACACACAAATACCTTGTGAAGACTCTTGTACACAGCAGCAACTAACAAACTACTTGGATTAGTTACAGCAGACACAAATCTTTTACCACATGCTTCAAAAAAACTGGGATTTTTTTTCATTTCATTTCATTACTTGAGTGAATTGCAATACACGTTTTTGTTGATTTGAATACAGTAGTACTCCTGGTGATAAGAGGTCAAACGATTGGGGTATTTCAGTGGCTGATGCCAATTTTTAGAATGCAAAGCTGCCAAATGCAGATTTATATTGCACTTTTTTTTTCTTTCTTTCTTTTTTTTAAATTTGTCAATATATGACGCTGATAATTTGGGGGTTTTACCACTGATAAGACAAACTAGACATGAAATTGCTGAACTAAAATGTACATTTTATTAAAACACAGTTGTCTTTCTATATCTGCAGTGCCCTTTTTTATTTAAAAAGGCTAAAAATAAGAAACATGAAAACAGGGACAAGTAATGGATTACTCCACTCACATTACAATCTAGGGGTGTCTACAGGTATCTAACACTTAAACAGACTGCAAATTTCAAAGTTCAGACAGATAATCTTATTCTCACTTAAGCATTGCAGGTAAGTATGAAACTAAGTACTATAAATGTGGTTTCATGTGGAAATATGGTTATTGTGTTTGTTAGGCTTATCTGACAGAAGTAACCTCATTCCACTTCACTGACTTTATTCTATCAGGAAGCACGGATTCTCAAACTGACAAGGCTATCTACGTTATTACACACACATGTACACACACACACAGGAGAGGAAAGAGTAGCTTTCGAACACTAGGCTATTTCTAGCTCGAAGCAAATACAAAAACTGGACTGTAAGTAATGTTGTAACTAGTGATATTTTGTAACTATCAAATATATCAAGAGCAGAATGTTGACTTGAGATGAGAGTTACTTAGCAGTCATTAGCACTTACTAAAAGACTGGATAAGACAAGTTAAACATTGTTTAAATCTACTGATTGAGTTTTGGAAGCTGACGATTATAAGTCTTACTGTTTCCTCTCAGGTAAAGGCCCCCAAAATCTTGTTGGCAAGTTAATGACATCAACTGGATTCCGAGGTTACACTCTAGGCAAGCTAACTGAACTACAGTACAGGAAAAGAACGTGTTACATTTCTCAAAAGTTTCAGAGTAAAACGCACCAGAATTTCTCAAAATTAGCATCCTGTTAATCAGCCTTGTGCACAGCTGTTATATGGCCTTTGTCGATTATCAAATATTCAAAAAAAAATATCAAAAACCCAAAAGAGGACAGATATAATCAGCCTACCAATCAGTCGGTTGACCTCTACTGCTGATCATACCTTTTCCTTCTGCTTGGTCTTTATGTCATCATCTGTCTCTGCTGAGGTCTGAGGATTGGAGGCTGATGGAGACTCTGTGGGTAAACTGAACTGTACTGTCTTGACCGATTTGGCTGGTGGTTGCACAGCCAGAGATTTTACTGTCTCAATCACCTTCAGGCATCTGGCCACTGTCGTAGAGATTGTTGATTGATCATCTCTTGTCGGACTCGATGTTACTGGTGTTGGTGATGGTGGTTTTGGTGTGAGTGTGGCAGTGGTTAAGGGTTGCAGAGGACTGCTGGAGCTAAGGGGTGGAGCAGCAGAAGTTTGGCCAATAAAAGAAAAGACTGCATGACTGGAGGGTGATGTAAAAGGAGGTTGTCCGGGAGGGCGCCGAGGCGGAGGTCCAGGAGGAGGCCCTGGAGGAGATTGTGCAGAAGGGCGACGGGGTGGAGGTCCAGGTGGAGGCCCTGGTGGTGTCTGTCCAGGACGCTGTGGAGGGGGTCCAGGAGGAGGGCCAGGGGGAGGTCTCTGGGGTGACTGACCAGCTGCAGGAGAAGCTTGAGTGCCAATGCTGAGGGCTATGGAGCTTTGGGTTGGGGGAATCTGGGTAGTGACTCCAAGAGGCCAGTTCATTGGTGGGGATGGATGTTGGTAGTGAGCAGGTGGAGGCCCAGAAGGAGGTTTCACTGTGGCAGTGTTGGATGGTGTGCTCCCTATTGTCTTGGTAAGACTCTGTAGCTGTTGTGCCTTCTTTAGTGCCTCAATCTCTTGCTGATCCAGGAATCCTTCATATTCTGACACAGCTTTATGTCTGACAAAGGGCTCCAAACTGGAGGACCTGGCAGGGGAGGGGGAGTGGATGGGATCCAATTCAACAGAACCAGTTCTACTTGTTCGAAGTTCTTCCTTTGGGGATGACAGAATCTCTCTTTCTGTGGATAAGGACTTCTGGCTATTGATTTTCTCTTGGGCTCTGCTTGCGAGTTTGGACACATCTCCTGTACTTAGCTTCAAGCCAATAGTACGTAGTAGACTCTGGATCTTATCATAGGGTTCTGTCTTGCTGTTGTGGTCCTCGCTTGTTTTCTCTACCGAGGATTGTTTAAGGTCCAGTTGGTTCTTATTTTCTTGGAGTGCTGCACTGCTGCTTGGTTGCTCTTGAGCCAATCCAACGATCCGAGAGAAACCCTTGCCATCTTGAAGTGCCCGCTCATGAGGCAGAAGGTCATCATTTATATAAACAGGTTCCAATTTTTTTTCTGCAACCACCTTTTTATTAAGCATATCAAGGAAGCGATCAAGAGGTGGT
>JAQLOL010014715.1:0-10518 GCA_029783665.1 Naso thynnoides
GAATGAACCTTTTTCAAACTTCTCACACTGTTGAAAAAAAAACTACCGTGCTGTGTGACCGCAGATACAGAGGCAGGTATTTATTTAAAGTTAGAGAGGGAGAAGGAGGTGAGAAATTTTGAATTATGAACTATGAACTTAACTAGTTCATTTTAAAATGTGTGAACTGAACTGTGAGCTAGTTCATGTAGAAAGTGAACTTTTCCAACACTGCCCATTTCTAAAATGGCGACTGTAAGAAAATTCAACCTTTTCATGATCACTGTCTACTTACTGATGTAAATGAGGAAACCAGTAGAACAGAATTTTGTGTGACCGGACTTGCTTGACCTTAGCAATGACTCGACTTGACTTGCTTGATACTTAAAGGTTAAGACTTGAGACTTGCTTGTGACTTGCATGTATCTGACTTACTCCCACCTCTGCCATGAATTAAGATCAAGTTAAATAATTTAAAGCATTAACCACTTTTTTGTTACACTGGAACAAAGTCATGAGACTTGAGGTGATAGATAAAATGTTTTGTATAGCTGCTTTAAAGTGAAAATAAAAATGTTCAAGCTGCTCTGCATTAAATTTTTTGACTGTAGCATTTAGGACCTGTCTGTGACAGCTTAACTGTCTCAAGTACAGAAGGTCATTATCTGTTAGGTCACGAGTGATCCTGACTCAGTATTGGGATAATTAATATAGCTTAATAATTAATGAAGATATGGCTCCTGTGCTATGTGTGTAAATGTACTCAGCAGCTCTCTCCTCTTGCAGATGCTCATACTGAGCATTGTGCTGTATGATAGCTACAGGCATTTCTTTAAAAAATAACAATAATTACCAGTGTATTTCCTGTGTATTAAACAGAAATATCAGCAATTAAAAAAAAGCTTCAATTTCAACTCTGCAACTCAGATGAACTGATAGGAATTTAACACAAAAATGTTTTCCATTCTGATTGGCACTATGTAGGGTAAACATAGTGCAGCTGTCACAATAACTATATTGTTGAGATATCTATAGAAAAATTGAAAAGGTAATAGGCCTAATGTATAATGCAGTTCGCTTTATGGTGGGTGTCAATCCACATCACAGCCACCTACTGTTGAAAAGAAGGACTGAAAAGACACAAAAATGATCTATTATTTACACACCATTATTATTTGTGTATTACAAAATATCAATCTTTCATTTTTAATTGTCATGGTAAAGGCCAGTACCAGTCAATCACAGAACCCCTGATACATAGAGTATAAATTATTCAGCCATTGCTAAAAAATTATGTAACAGGTTCATTTCATTACAAGGTGATTGCATTAATAAACTGCATGTTATTTTTTTGGTAGGTATGAAATAACGCTGAAGTACAGCAGACTGGAGTCAGCAAGTTTCCAAGTACTGTAATTTAGTGGACCATATAAAAACATATTTGTCTATTCTGTACAAATGGTGAACATCTTTGTGAAATGAAAATGCATTTCTCATGGTTTACACAACAAATTAAAGCATCATTATATGATAATCTAAATAAACAGGAGTGGTACAAGTGTGGCTCTAATAATGGTTGTATGGAGAGACAAAAGATATTCAGTGTTTTCTAATGGTGTTGATTTGATATTTCTTGATCCCAGCCAGCTGTTACATTCTCACTGAAGTTTTTTTATATTAGCTTTGCTGAACAACCTGTACCAGTGAACTTAATAGTGGCAGCCTGATTTCCCTACAGGGGTCATTAATGTTTCAACTAAATTTTTCATCTAAACTCAAAAAACCTCGTATATAAAATGCCATTGTATTTGCCAACTCTATGTACTTTGATCTCAGTTCCAATTTTCTTCCTTTGACTGGGAATGGATCTCTTTAGAGGATTCCTGAGCTTAACCACTTATTTGTCAAGAGGAATATTGAATGTCCATAACAGGATTTGTGTGAATATTTTAGAACTTTAAGAGTTTTTAATGAGGTATTTTATTTTAATGAAGCTGGTACTTTCTATTGTAAATAAGAGTAATGCAGAAAATGATCGTCAGGTGGACATGATTCAAAGTTAGTTAGATTCTGTCTAAGTACTTTTGGATGGCATTTCATCAGTTTGACCACATTCTTTGTTAATCTGTCTAAAAAAAATGCTCTGTGATTTCACTGTTTATGAGAATACCCACTTACACAGAGGCAGTGTTCAGTAAGTGGGAGAAAAACAATGCTTCATTCCCTGATGTGTTTAAGAGTCAAGAAACAAGTATGTTAATTCAAAAGATTATTCTCTGCTAAGCACAAACAAGTTAACTAACTCTAACTGATAGCACTGTGCATAGCTCTGACAGATTGTACTGTATTCACCCTGTCTCAAGTTTCTCTCTTTGGCTCCTTTGCATCCAAACGAGAAATGACTCCGTGGATTTGGAGCTCTGGGAGGAAAGGACTTATCCAACCCAAAACTGATTTGGTGCTGAAGTGTCCAGCAGTCCTGATGAGGTGCCATCCCTGGAACTAATGCAAGAGGATTTCACCATGAGCTGACAGAAGGAAAGATGGAAAGTTGGTGTTGCTAAGTCATGTTGTATGTGCCAGCCTACTGGAGTTTCTGACAGTGCAAGATAAATGGGAATACTGAATTACTCAGTCCTTCACACATGCAGTTAGTTTAGAACAATTATTTTCATAAGAATGGAATGTCTGAGCAAGTTTTACACCAGAGTTAACATTGTTCAGAAATCCCATTTTAATATTAAAGGAAGTCCTTTTAAAGTGCTTGTTTTTACACCTTACAGGCTCAGATTGTTATTCATTTTTACCCCTACCCCTTCCACTTGTCCTGTGGAGCAAAGTTACAGGAGGCAGTGACTGAAATTTACCCCTACAAAATGGGACACCCCTTCAAGAATGAGATACGTCATCAATAAGTCGGATAGCTTTCACAGAAATCCGACGTGATGTGACTTTGCCGGAGCTGTAAAACACGACTTTATGCACCTCCAGATGATGTTATGAACCAAGACACGATGTTGTTAAGTTTTCCATCGTTTCTGGGACTTTCACAACTGATACTATGCAGCAATAATGGTTATATTGCTGTAGTTTATGAAACAATATAATAGAGACCCCCCCCCCTTCACCAAAATGGGCTAATATAAGTGGGTATTCTCCTCACTCGTACAAATGATGTGACTGAAGACAAATTATGATCTAGTGGAGTATACAATGATTGTCATAATTTTTAAATCTTTATTAACAGAGGAAATACTTGATTTGTGAGTTTCTTTGGTGGCCTTTTTTGCTCCTGCAGCAATCTCGTCAGTGATTCACAAGACAAATCTCATACCCTGCCATTTTAAGTGAGCCCCTGATAAATCTTTGTTTGAAGGGTCATTTAGTTGGAACTCTTCACCCTACCCCTCTGTCTCAACAAGAATAGGGACATCCTACCCCTAAACATGAACACGCAAAATGAATGGGGTAGGGCTAAGTGGTAGGGACAGGGGGTAAAATGGGATTGGGTCTCAGTGTTTGCCAACACTATGGAGAGCATTCCAATGAAAAAATTCATTTTTAAAAAGTCAGATCCTTTGTGTCTAAACAACATTGACACCAATCCAACAGACTCATCTAAAGAAATGGTACTTATACAGGTAAAAAACACTTAAACCCACAAATTGTGGGAATTTATTTCTGTGTGATTTGGTGCAGCTCACTTGGCTCTGGTTCTTGTGCTGAACCTCCATCTGCTGGCGAGCCAAACCTCCTCTGATAGCGGCGTTAAACACTGACACCCCCTGGTGCTGCTCAGCAGCCTACAGCCTACATGTTGCTTTCAGGAACCTCCTCTCACAGAGTTGAGGCCCAGCAGTCATAGCACATCTGAGGCAAAACCAGAGAACATTTTTTCCACAAGATATGACACGGTTTCATCAAAATTACTGTTTTGTGTGATGTAGTAATCTGTGTTGCTAAGTTTAGGTTTGGAAGCTGCAGGCTGTGGCTTGAAGTTACTTAGCTAAAAAAGGTACAGGAGGGCCAAATGGCTGAGGCAGAGAGCCCAGTCAACCTGTTAGAGCTCACTCTTACATTAAAATGGTTTTTAAAACTGTTATGTGAAAGGTAAAAACGGTATCCATTGCAGCTTTAATTCAGTAAAGAAACTACAACAACCAAAACTGTCTTTTTCACCTTACTGGTCAACAATCTTCAGCTCTGGTTTGGCCCAAAAGTTTGAAAATAAGAAAAGGGGAAATAATGGAAGAGGAGCAAGAGTGAGGTCACACATTAGAAAAGCAGTATGGGACAACATTTTAGAGCCGTACAATCTTTAAATCTTACTCAGTGTATGTCTTTTCCTAAGCCTAGCCCAATATTTTTTTCCAAATTGAAAAAATTGAAACACTTTGGCTGCCTAAATGTAACCAAACTGCAACCCTCAACAATCTGCAAAGCCTTTGTGGCAGAGAGACTTTGTATGGACTCCAATGTCCAAAGGATGTGAAAAGAGCAGCCATATTTGATGAGTCACGATGAAAACATGTTGATGTAACTAATGGGATTCTGCTTACACCCCTCCCCTTCCTCAACATATCCAGTTTTTTGGGATTTCTCATTCAATTCCTTGTACTGCCGTAAAACATGAGTGAACTTACCAGTAATGATAAATATTTAATATTCACAATAACAACCTCTTTATCAGTGCTGCCGTTGAATATTGCCTTGATCTCGTGTTTATCCTGAGCTTGTCACTCAACAGTACAGAGGATTTTTATCTCTGATCACAAATGCATTCTCTTTGATTAAGTTCTTCTATCAGCTGATTTCTCTTTAAATGCACACATACACTTTGAGGGGGTTGATAAATAATCTGCTTCTGGATTAAAGTTTGGATTGAAGTTTTTGTTTTGTTTTAAAATATGTATTTGTAATATATAGTATGTATGTAAAATAAATAATGTATTTATTTAACATTGTAAAAAAAAGAACATATAAGAAACAAAACAAAAAACCTTAGCTAGTACATGTAATCAATAAAAAAGAGATCATCAACATATTTACAAAAAGAGAAAGAAAGAAAAAGAACGAGTCACATAAATATAATCATGTTCAACAGGGGTAAGCAGAGGTGGGCTGAGTAGCCAAAAACTGTACTCAAGTAAGAGTATTGTTACTTAAGAATAATATGACTCAAGTACAAGTAAAAAGTAGTCCTCCAAATAAATACTTGAGTAAGAGTAAGAAAGTACTTGAAAAAGTACGTAAAAATCTACTCAAGGACTGAGTAACTGCTGATTGATTGTTTTGACAATCAGAGCATGAACATCATCAAATAGACCAAATAGCAGATAAAATGCCAATGTACAAATTCAGATACTGCCAAACAATGGGTCTATCCCTTTAACTAAAACAATAATAAATTAAGGCAAACTCAGTTACAAGAAACACATTATGGGACAATATATAAGACAATAAATACTGGAACTTTGATACTCTGTAATTCAAACATAGTTTGAATGTGAGGCCAGAGGTTTTCTGCCTCAGTTCAGACTACAGGATTTTAGTCCTAATATTGCTGTCTACAGTTTTTGGAGATCATCGGCAAACCAGAGTAGTTCCCATGAAAGACGTTAACTTGTACTCTCCAACAGGGTGACACAGAATACCGAGCATGCCAAGTACCAAGGCCAGACCAGCCAATGGGACAACCAGGAGTTTTCCTGGTGGTCAGACCTGCTAAACGGCCTGCAGGCAAGAGCTTAAAAAAAAAAAAAAAAAAAACATCAAACAGATGCAATTAACATTCCCTAACCATCACAGCATCAGCTCACGTGCTATCAAAATAAACAGTGTGTGGGTCTAGTGGTTTATTTGTAGGCTACTAGTCTGCGGTGAAACTATCATAAAATAATGTTAAATTTCTCTCATTCACCCGCTGTCTCCCTCCCATCACTCGCTCTCAATCTACCGCTGCACCTCCCTCTCGCTGAACTGCTCTCTCTCTCTCTCTCTCTCTCTCTCTGAATAAAAAAAAGGTTAAAAAAACAAGAACAAGCGGACACAGCCCAACGTAACGGAGTAAAAGTGGCATTTCTTTTTTAACAAAAATACTCAAGTAAAAGTAAAAAGTATGTCATATTAAAATTACTCTTACAAGTGTAATTTATCCAAAAAGTTACTTGCATTGCTAGAAAATATTTAAATTTATATTATTTTACAGTCATTAGTTATTATTAAAACAACAAAGTTTTTGGGCCCTGTGCGTTAACGGCACCATGCTTGTCAAAATGTAAATACAGGTGTATTTGCAGATTGAACCAAACTAGTGGCTTTCACTAAGTTTCTATTTTTGTGTCTCACCATGAACCTACCTGAGACTGATAGAACATTGCAACAAGAGGTGTGTCCATAAAGATTGGTGACCAGATGTTCCTGATTACAGATTTTCTGCCAGAGCTGTTCCCTGAAAGAATGAATGCTATGCACGAAAAGCTTGTCTTCATCTTGAGATGAAAGCTGAGGACAATTTTCCATCATATTAAAGAGTGACTAGGCCCCTAAACTACTTTTTAAAGCTGAAAACCGAGGCCAAGAAGTCTTTAGTAGTGTTTTGATGGATTCAGGTCCAAATCTTGACATGATCCACCAACATGACACACACAGCCATAGATTAGTGAGGTAAAAGCTAAATCCACGATCAATCTAATCACGCTACTGTGCTTTTTGAGGTTTTAGGGTTGAGGGAGGTGGCCGGGCTGTGGGATGGTAGAAATGTGACTGTGGGGAAGAGTGCGGCTGAGAATTGATTTGACATCTGGGGTGGTTGATTTTCTTTCTCAGATTGGCTTTTAGCTGCTGAGCTCCTCCTAAAACTTGAACTGCTTTGTAATAATATCAGTGTTTAGTGTTGTCAGTGCTGGCTCACCAAACTTCTCCGTTGGCATGCTATCGTTGGTATTTTGCTCCTGAATATATGGTTCTAGGAATGTCTTTATGGTGTAATACTTCTATAACTTTTGTTTACCAGTTGCAGCCCCACTCTTCTCCTTTGGTTGCTTCCTGGTCTTGTATTGGTCTCACAGATTTTTCTATTTTTCTCTGGCTGCATTCCCTAATAAAAAGACATAAATACATCATTCTAAAGGCACCAACAAATTCTGGATCAGCATTTAATTACAAAGGCACCCACTCCAAAGTACTGATGTCTCTGGTGGATGCTAACTATGTGTTCCAGGTCATTGATGTTGTAGTTTTTGGTAGGAACAGCGACTCTCCAGTTCTTCAAGGCCAAGTAATGCTTTGTCACTCGACAGCAATGAAAGATTTAAACAAAGTTTTCCATTTTTTGCTTTGGCGAAAGGTTTCCATCCTCCAGCCAGGAGGATGGAAACCTAACAAATAGCTTGTTATATTTGTGCTGTGTCATTATATCTGTATCCTTTTTCGTGATTCAAACCTTCTGATCCTCTGAGGGATTTTGCTAATTCTATTGTCCATCTATTGAGTTGAATGTGAGTCAGGCAGTTTAAACACACCATGATGCAGAAGCATTTACTACAAATAAATTTTGATTAATTACACATAAAGGGGTAACCAGGGCCAATGTTGCACTGTTAGGCTGTTAGGTTAGGCCATTTAATTAACAATTGTAAAGTAAATTATGCATCCTGAAAGCACCAGATAGTTCATTTGTTAACACCACAACATAGGTGATTTTTCCCCAAAAAATTTCATTTTAAAACAAGTCCCAGCTTCTTCACCTGTTTAGAAAAAACTGCACCAGTGTTTTACTGTGAAGTTCCAGTAATGTTTTGTGCACCAAGAAATTTGCCTTGACTTTCTGTTGGCATGGGGATGAGTGGGTAGTGACTGAATTCTCATTTCAGGTGAACTGTGCCTTTAAAGTACACTCACAATGTATCCAATTCCCCTCAGTGAAATGAACGTAATTCACCACATCAGAGGGGCAGAGTAGCAACTGAAATTTTCTGTCCAAAGTTCACTGCTGAATTGCTTTTTTTTTTTTACTCAGGTAAAAAATTGTATGCCCTTAGAGTCAACATTACAAGCATTTAGTCTTTCTCAACTTGCCAGGTCAAAGGAAATACAAGGCATTCCACTAGCCTTTAAAAAAAAAAAAGAGATATGTATGTTTTGGAATTTCAGATTTTTTTTCGTCATTGTGTTGACTAGAGAAAGGCAGGAAAGACTGAGGATAGAGAGAACAAATGTCATGCATCAATGCACCTTACCCGAGGTTCCACTGCTTGCATGTTCGTTGTGCTGCGGTCGTCGCTCTGTGCTCCCTCGTCCAGCACTGTAGGACAGCTGGGGTCCCGAGACTGAGTGCTAATTACAGAATCACAAGCAAATGTGTAAGATAGCTTCTTTTTGTTGATGGTGCTAAATTACCACTGAAAACCTCTAATCTGTTGACTTTAGCTCTGGTTTCACCAATTGTGATGTTTTGTCTTTGTAATAAAGTGATATACGATCTGGTGTCAAAATGAAGTGTTATATATTGAAATGTGATTGGATATTATAGTGACGTTTCTCTGTCTGACTTTCTGTCCCATTCAGTCTGCTCTGTGCCGACTGATGCGCCGTGCTTCGACATTCAGCAAAAACAGAAGCCTTGCATATCTGCTGCTGCTGCTCTTATGGAATTGAATGGTCAGACTGGAACCCAGACCTCTGCGATGGACTTGGCCTTCAAACATATTAGGCACTACAAGATGAAAGCAACAACTGCGGCACCTGATCCACTAGACTGTTGATGATAAGATGAATACACTTCTCATTAAAAAATATCTGACTTCCGAATATTTAAGCATGCATTTTCTAACCCTTTCCACTGTCAAAAAGATACCAAAAAACCGTACTGTGCCACACAGATTTTGGTCATGTTGGGGTGCCAAAAGTCCCAAAGGGTCCCAAGACAGAGGAGTCACACACACTGCAGTCCATTGACTGCAGGCAGGCAAAAAGCTGTTTTTAATTGTTGTTGTAGAACTGTTAAAATATCACTTAAATAAGTTTTAGATATAGATGAGAATATTACCATGTAGGTTTTTAAGTATGTGGTCAGTTTATACAAATACCGCTTGTTTGTAAATCTTTCACAAAGTTTCGGGAAGAAACTCTGGGGAGAAAGTTAACCGATGAACTGATGATTTGTGCTGAGGTGACTGTAAAGTTTCTGCAGCATTTAAAACATGAAACAAAAATGAAGGGATGCTTTGCTGCCCTTTCATGTTGACTCCATGCCACAAGTTTAACGTTACTGTTTTGTTGTTTTTTTTTAAAGATAATTCCATTCGCATTTGCTCAACTGCATCTTTGAAGGTGGAATGTTCTCTTGCATGTTGTTTAACGCATGAGTAACGCCATGAATTAATCAGTCCACCTTAAATGCCAATATGACAACTTAAAGAGGTTTTAAAATTTTTATTTGTTATTTTATTTTTTTTGCTACAGTACACACATTGTAGTGAAATGTCTGAACATCAACAATAATTCATTTGCTTTTGTCTTTCTTGCATGATGACATTCGCTTTGGGAACGATTAAATCTTAAAACACAATAAAAAATGCACATGAATTTCCACTGGTTTATGTAGGTGAAAAACGAAAAGTGGCGGAGGGCTGTTATGGTGCACTCCTTGAGCACTACACGGATCCATCTGGCATATCCCCCGCTCGCCAAGTAGCCTAAACGAAGGGAACTGTATGGCTCAGTGGAAAACTTGGCTTTAACGTCCACATTGGAATTGCACACATGAATTCAATCCTTCAATAAAACATTTGCAAAGCTTATATTAATTAAAGTGTGAAACCTACATTGTCACCATCTATGTTTACCTGCTAGCAGCTTTGCCTTTGCCTGTTTTTGGTTGTAGATCAGTGGAGTGATGGAAAACCCCTGTTGAGAATGTGAAGCACACATGTAGAAGACTGCTTTATCAAGAAAATCAAATTAACAAAACAAAATCAAAATGTCTAAATGTAACCTTTAAATGTGAAAGTTTAGCTTTAAGAGACATACATTGAATCACCAACAGAATATAAGATGCACTCGCTGAGGAGATGAGTTTGGGAAATTCACATTTGGTGGCCAAGTGGTGAAAACCATTAAAACAGCTAACCTAAACCTAAACTTGCAGTTGCTTATTTTATTTGTCCCTTGGGTCTTCAAGCTTTATACACATCATTAACATAACATAATCAATGGCTGGTGCATGTTTAAGCAATTTTGTTGTTGTTGTTGTTTTGGTAAAGTAGTGTAGGTTTAGCAGCTGTTACTTAAATACTGACTCTCCTCTCATCCCGTAGACCACCTCCTTATAGACACTGAGGAAATGAGTGTAACCCCAGCCCCATGTAGCTAGAAGATACTGACTAAGAAAAGGTTTGGGTGTTATAGTACACTAGGGGCCAGATCTACTAAAATCCCAATTTGCGTGTACTAATTTGCATGCGCAATCTAGAATTTTGCGTGTGGGGTTGAACCGCGGTTTGCGGGTGATTTACTAAGAGTGACTGCGTGAATGAC
>JAQLOL010014716.1:0-10517 GCA_029783665.1 Naso thynnoides
TTATTTTACACACACACACACACACACATACACACACACACACACACACACACACACACACACACACACACAGCACTCACAAACACACACCAGATGGAACTGACTGAATGTTGCCAATCTGCATTATTCAAACACTGATGTAAGCTTTTCAGAGTGTACCAAGAATTGATACACTTAAGGCTTTGGGGGACTTATGGGATTTATCAAGTTTTTTTGGAGGTTGCTGAAAGTTAAAGTCTTCTTGGCTCTCTGTCCACTTTTCAGATCAGAAGAAATAAACTGAGACCCCTGGTACACAGTCTTTAAATGTCTTTGTTGGTTAAAGATGCACATGCAGGTGCAAATACAGTGGGAAAGTAATTACATTTTACAAACCTATGTAAAGGCAAGAATTTGTGCTAAATGCTGTCAGCATGCTAAAAATGAAAATACTAACATGCTAATGCACAGCAGGTAGAAGGATATCCTTCTTATTTCAGTGAGTTGGCACTAAAATTTGCCGATTAGCTCAAAACTCAAAGCACTGTGGTTGATGCAAATGTTTAATTTTACGCTATTTGGTTATAAACAAGTATTGGACAACTTAAAAGTTTGACCTGATGATGGCGGTACAGGAAAAGTCATTGGATCAACAATCCATCCTAAGGTATTATGAATGTCTATACCAAATAATAAGAATAAAAGTACCTCAAAAAGTGAATAATATCAAGCTGCTGGTGGTGCTAAAGGATAAACTTAGGGGAACACCAACATCTCTAGGATTCTTTGTCTGGGAACCATTAGTGTCAGTAAAATAAATTCATATAAGTTCTTCTAAGAAAGATAATTTAGGTTCAGCTGAAGAGGTTGGTTGACACACTGACATGTCCATTCCTATGGCTAAAATGAGTGACTATAGACAGATTATTGATATTGAAAGTAATGAATTGTCAGTGTTTTAATGCTTGTGGAGAGATGTTACTCACTGTTGATTGGTTATAAGAAAGAAAACCATTAACCAAACAGAAATCTGCTAAGGTAAACCTCATGAGAGGAAATAAGTGTGGAAAAAAAGGTATTCATAGCTACAACCCTGAGTACATACAATATGTGAAGTAAGGTTATGTGGTCTTTAGTATGCTTTAAAGCTGCTTAAGGTTGGTCTCCTTGGCTTTAGCCATTAGTTGCAACACCCAGTTACGACACAGTCAATGTGAAAATAGAACAAAAACATGGCTATGTGGCAGATGGTGCAGTAACCACTCACTGTTTGAAGGCACTATTAATGCTTCTGCCGACAACACATTAGCGGTTTCTCACATTGACCTTCTAAATTAAATGGGTGTCGCACATTCTCCCAAGAAGAAGTCGTTAAAAGATCCAAGTGGCACAGAATAAAAATACTTACCTAACAGTCAGTATGGAATCAATTCCACCTTGATGGTGGCCCAGTTCTTCATCTACACACAGCTTAAAGTAATGTATGATACTTCTTACTTTCTCCTGAAATGTTCAGGGTTCCTTCGTTATCCTCAGTTTGACTTGTTGACTCACTAGACCACCAATGAGGGATTGGACAAAATTGGCTCTCAGTTTTCTCAGAGTCCCAGTGAAGCTTCTAATGAACTTGTCCATAATTGCTCTTTCCAAGACACTCACCACATCTGAATCGCTGGTCAACCAGAACTTGGACAGACATCATTAATGAGGGCTTTGGCAAAGGTTATAATATTCCACAAGGAATCTTGGATCCAATTACTACAAACATTTGCTTGCTAAATCTGCTTTTTCATGTTAGTACTAAGACATCCTCTTAAAAGGGCCTTTGGAGTTTGTGGGAGATGGCCATTGAGAACTAGAGCTTTTTGCCCTCACTCACAGAAATCTCTCTTAAACTACGGTTCCTACTCCCGCTGTACCTAACGAGGACTGGATAATGCTAACATCATAGCCAAAACCTTTCACGTCAAATTGTTTATTTGAACTCCTGTAATCACTGAATCCGCATTAGCAGACCAGGAAATCTTTGTGGTACTTATACATGTAAACAATATGTTTGTCCTGGGTACAGACTTTGAACTGCATCCGACAGTGGAGGCCAACACTAGGGGACAGAATGAGGATACCCCTAACTGCTGTCACTTCCAGGTGGCCTCCAGCAAAGGCCTTGAACTTGACTGCCCCTGAACCAGGGTTATGGTAAAAATGTGGGCAGGTAGGGTCCATAAGCCTAGGAGGACAACCCGCCTAGGGGAAGAACAACTTCGATCCTAACCCTCCACTGCCTTGTGCCCATACCACTTTATTGGACAGGCTTCTGGCAACTCCTGCGACGACGTTGGTGCCAAGCTGTATTGGCTTCTGCTTTTTCTTTGGATCCGACCAACTAAGTGGAGAGGGGAGACTTGCTGAGTGGATTAGAGCTGGTCTTCCATACTTCCCAACCCAGGCTTGTGAACTGGAGAGGACACTCCAGCGTTGCCTTACCTTGATGGCACAACATCATTGGTGTAGTGTGATGTGCCAGGGGTTGCCCCCGACAGTGGGAGAAATCGCTGCTTTTTTAGCGCCACTTGACCTAATTCAAGTGTGCATGCGCCATGGTTTCTTGAGACTTAAGGCTGCCACCACCAAATAAAATGTGCATACCTGATACTAAGCAAATAAAAAATCAGATAATAAACATTCATTAAGTTTTATGTCATTGTCATGCAACAAATACTAACTCTGTCAAGCTTATTTTTAAAAATTTGTCTTCAGTGTCTTGACAGTTAGCTTTGTGTTCTGTATCTTATCAAGACTATCTCTCCACCTAGCTACATATTTCATATGTACCAGAACTGACCCACTAAAGTCAGGTGATGTGGATAATTTCTTTAGGTCAAACCACCTGTTAGGTGGCTAATCACAGTATAAAAGCACCTTTGCGCTCACCTCACCGATCATTTTGATTCTACGAGAAGAGGTTGAAATGTCTGTTAGTGAGGAGACAGTCGTTGCCACTTCCCATGTTTAACAGAGTGTTAAGCAGACTCTTAGGGTGACAGTTTTCTCCATAGACCAAGCTGTGTTTAGATGTTTCTGTTGAGCCCGGAGGAGGAAGTTGCCCACTGTCGCTGTGCTGTCAGCATTCAGTTTGTCTTGCTGGTCACTTCCTATGCAATGTTACCTGGCATATCACTCTCATGAGGGGTTAGTGTGCCATGGGAAAAAAGCGCACAGAACACAATAATTAGTGCTTGTGAGGCTATATAGCAGGCAGGTACTTCCGTGTTCATGGTCTAGTAAGATCTACAATTCCCGCAAGATCTGGTGTGATGGCAAGTTTAGGGGGTCCATAACTGTGTGGGCTGCAGTGTACAGATGGCCATAGAGGATGGCCATGATGGATGTGTATTGTGTTTTGGTGAGAACCACGCCTCCTTTGTTAGAGGTAATCCTTCCTCCTGTATGAATCTTTTTTCTTTTTTTGCCAGCTTCATCCTTTGAGGCCCGTTACTGGGTTTTGGGCGACAGGCGGTAATCAGGCGGTTCTACCCACTGGGTCTGGGCAGGTTTAATGCCTTTGGGGGTAGTTCTGTGATACCTCTTATTGTTCCCCCACTCAGGTCTTTTTTTAGTGACACAAGGATTGAGGCTGGGGGCTTGGTTGATAAGCAGGAGGAGGAGGTTGAAGAGGTGGATGTAGTAGGGTTTCACTCTTCAGACAGTGATCTCCCTCCAGGGTAAGGGTAGTCTGGCCTTAGGCTGGAGGAGGGGGAGTAGGTCAGCAATTTCAGTGGGCTTATTGAAAGAACGGTCCAGACACTGGGGGTTGACTCCACAATAGGCCAGGCACTTGCCCCATCATGCTTTAATAATGACTGTGAGACATGGCCTGCCACATTTCTGATACCTCTCCTCTCAGATGTAGAGGGGTTAGTGTGAGCTGGGTTTGCAAAACCCAGAGACCCACTCAAATTTTCCCAGTCCAGTAGGCAGTTGACTTCCATGCAGGATCAGGCGAAGGTTGGCTTTGCTGCCCTGCAACAAATGGACCCGGCCATTGCATATTAGTACTACGTCACCAGTTGCTGGCACGTGAGCTGAGTGCCAAGCACAGTGCTGTCAGTGTCCATCAGCTCAGTCACCTAACTACAAGTGTAAAAAAAAAAAAAAAACTGGGGCCCACTTTGGGTACATTCTGCCCTCTGCTTTACAAAAGACTGTAAAGAAGTGTCTCTACAAATATTGAACAAGTTTATGATGTCCAAAACTATCTCTACATTTACAAACATTCATTTTCATTACATCCAAAAGAGTGCTTTACAGCTATGCAGTACAATGACTAAGGTAAACAAACTGAAACATACCAAGACGGCTGGTAATATCCATTAGAGCTGCACCTGTCTCTGGACTGAATGAAAGGGAAACTACTTCTGTAGAAAAGTCATGGTCTCAGACAGTGAGTCTTCAGAGCGAGGACAACAAATGACACTGATTTACACTTCTCCGATGACACAATTGGAGTCAAATCAAAAATTGTCAACTTTGCAACTGGTGGAGTTGAGCAGTGCTTTGCCATAGTGAACATGATGCAGGGTTTGTGTCATCCACAACTGAAACATGGAAGCTCAAGAGTATCTGTGGCTCACATAAAGATGTGTGCTTCCAAAGACAACAGATGTTTGTGTGCTATGCACCCCACTGGTTTAAAATCAAAGTGTATGGCAATTGACCTTTCAAATGAAATGTTCCTTCACAAACATGACAGAAAGGGATGTATAAAAGAAATTAATTACACTGTAACTTGGTTTCAAATCACATACATTAGTGGCCTCTTCTTACCCCGCCAGACCCATTGCTGGGTTTGTTCATCACTACAGATACATGCTGTGCAGGTGAGCTTTGTTTAGAAACTTTGTTCAAGTAGTGGCAACACAAAGGTTTCAGAAGTTCTTATATACATCCTGTTGAATTTCAGGGAAAATGTGCAATGACATGATACAGTGGTTTAGCCATTTAATAAATTGTGCTTTATGTCGACACATATTTAACATGTTTTGTCTTAACCCACAACACACAAAACTATATCTTTCGTTGTTACTTGATCTGTTACCTAAGATTTAGAAACCATCTGTTAGACTCCAGCATGGCCATGTTGGTCTGCAATCATCTGACCAGTAACACCAACCAGTTACACCAGTACTACCACCATGGTTGCTAACCTCTCAACCAGCTACCCACAACTGATCACCGTTTAAACCAGCCTGAGCAAGCTGGTCCAACAACTCAATCCAACAAGATCAGTTAATAACCAGCTAAGGTTTGAACACGGCTCAAGCTGGACTTCACAATTGGGAGACCTGCATAAAAAATTTAACGAGATACACATACACTAAAGGCTGAAGTGATATTAGTGGTCTTACCGTCATTGTAATCTGGTTAAATATGTTTGTTTTGACAAACACTCTGATTTTATATCTGTCCACAAGTGAAGAATTAACTGTTGGGTCTCGTCCCATTTTATTTAATTCTACAAGCCTGCAACAAATTAAGCCACAAACTATCAGGAAGCAGTGACTCAAGTGTCTAAAATATAATGGCAGTGGTGCTCGCTAATGAGTGAGGAACAAACTCTGAAAGTGACAAATATGCACTAAAATAATGGTCTTTTTTTTGGTTGGCTAATGGGTGACATAAGCGTATAAGGCAACAGCCAAAGAAACCACACAATGGTCTTTAACCCTTGCAAGCAACTGAGAGTGGATTTAATAACTAAAGCAGAAAAGATATATGTGGTAGCTATTGGTGTGAGGAGCAATAATTCTTATAAAAGTTTCTACAAACTAACCTACTTTGCAGATCTACAGAACTTTTTTTTCTTTTGGCCAACTTTAGAATTAATTCTCAATGCTTTCTTCAACCCAGTTCCGGCAGCAGTAGGCCACTGTTCAGTAAACAATCACTGATAAAACTACTGTAACCTACTTGTCCAAAATTTAACAGCAAGGAGGGAGTTTGGGACTAGCCTGAGAACAGCTAAGAGAGGTAAAGAGCCAGATGTGTAAACAAGTTGGAGAATTCATTTTCTTTCTTTCTTTTTGTACCTTTATTTAACCAGAAGAGTCAGTTGAGAAACAGTTGACATTTACAATGACGACCTCACCGAGAGGCGGCAACAGGAGGCAAAACAGAAAAAAACCCCACAAAAATTTAGGTACATCTGTAACAGGGAAACAATTTCATACATTTCATACAAAATTTAAAAAATCACAATACAGTATACACAGAAGTGCTGATCCTGGAAAAGCAAATTAGAAACAGGCGTGGCGATTACAGTGATTTCAAAATGGTTAACACCACTGCAAGACAGATGATCACAGATAACTTTATGGTTCATACAGATGCAACAGTCAGCCATCATGCTTCTAATGCAACAACATCAGCATTTAGTCCAAAACAGAGAAAATACGGTAAATAAAACCGGAAACTAAAATAAAAATATTTAGTAAAAAAACTAAACTAAACTAAAATTAAACAAAAATAATAACCCTAAAGAAAAAAAAATTAAACTGAAATTAGAACAAAGAAAATGAATGAATTATGACAAAAAGTCAGCAATAGCAATTATGAATCATAATTGGTTATCCTTTTGCAATGCAAGCCTGCACAACAAAGACAGGGATAATTCCTAATGAAGTGTCCCAAGCTGCAAGCATAAATGAACAACTTGAGGGGCTTTATCCCACTTATACCATGGTTACTTGCCAAAAAAATGAACATTTAGAGAATTCATTTATATTTCAATGCATTTTGCAATTAAAATCTCAAGTTTTTCACAACCTTACCCCTGTTACCTGGTAATACCTGAGGGTTTGACTAGTACTGGATCCAGTCATTGTCATCCCACCAGGGCAGTTGCTGGGAATTCCGGGCCCCCTTAAAGAATATTGCCGTGGGCCCTTTTACACTTATGATGTCTTTTCAGTGGTCTGTAGCGTAATACACCCAATTTTTTTTCTTCTTTTTTTTTTTTTTTTTTACAATTAACTACTTCACAAGTAAAAATAGGTACTGTTGTGGGCATTTTATTGTATTTAACAATCAAGCACTGATATGCAAAAAAGGAACATGTCCTGGAACAAGATAGTCCACAAGGTGGAGCCCAAGTGCAAATATGTAACATTTGGCTTACTTATGCAAGTAAAACAAACAGAACATCAAATATGTTGTTGGAAAACAAATACCAAAAACAACAAGCCCCATTTACAGTAATCCCAATTAAGTTTAAATTGGCTTATTTGTTCACTGTAGGTCTCATCAGAACACCCAACGCCTGGCCTTTTTGTTTGCAAAGTCGCTGATGAGGTCTTTGAAGTCCAACTGTCGGCTTAGCTGACTTTCAATTGAAAGTCTGGCAAGGCTATTTAGCCTGTCTTGGGTTGTTGTGGATCTGAGGTAGTTTTTCACCAGTTTCAGTTTGCTGAATGCCCTTTCTCCACCTGCAACAGTCACAGGTAATGTACAGAAGATCCGGATGGCAACGCATACTTCACCAAAAATGCTCTGAAGTTGAAGTTTATAAACGGAATTCAGCAGTTCAAGGGGAGAGTGGCAGCCTGAAAATGTGGCAGAATAAACAGACTTCAAATGTTGTATTTCACTTTCAAAATTAGCACTCAGATCATGTTTGTATTTGCTTGTTAAGGAATGGCAAACTGAGGGGATCTGATCATCTTTTAAATCTTTGATTTTCAGTATTGCAGCAAATTCCTCACAGATGTTTGCAATTGATTCAAAGCGAGTGTCCAAGGCAGAGATGATGTTATCTAAAGCCACATAGAATACACTGTTTCAAAACAGATTTGACTCTGTCTCCTGCTGGTTTTCTTCCTCCTCTGACCTCTGACTCTCATCAGCAAAACGTTTTCTTTTCCGCTTTTTGCTGACTGGAAATCCAGTGGGGATATCCATGGATTCTGCTATGAGGGAAGCCTCTGAAAGCAACTTTTCCCATGAGTTGCGGAAAAACGTCATGTCTTCTTTCAATGCCTTTATATTGGCTGCCTCTACATCCAGTGTAATTTTTTCAGACTGCAGAATCATGTTTGTGTCTTCAATGGACTGCAGTATTTTTTTCCAGACAGTCAGGAGAACAACGGCTTTAAAAGACGTAAAATAGCTGCGGAGACCAGTGACTTCTGATTTTACTTCATTAGTCAGGCTGCATCTAGCAAGGATACTGTCAAGGGCCTCTATGACTGATGGCAGGTGATTTGCAACAGGTTTAACAGCTGCGATGCGGGCACTCCAACGGGTATCTGACATGCGGTGAAGGGAGCAGCCTGTCTTCTCTCTGAGGATGGCCCATCTCTCAGGGCTGGCACTGAAGATATTGTACAAACGATTCAAAGAGCCGAAAAATGTTGAAACATCTGTACATGACTCTGCAGCATGTACGCCAACAATATTTAGAGTATGTGAAGCACATGGTGAATATGTAGCCAGTGGATTTATTCTTCTTATTTCAGCCTGGACCCCTTTCACTTTCCCTGACATATTTGAGCCATTGTCAAAGCCCTGGCCTCTGCAATCTGCAATGTCAATGTTATGCTCCTCCAGTGTCTTCAATATCATTTCTGCTATTTCATGGCCGGTCTTCCCACTGAATTCTTCAAACAGCAAGAAACGTTCTGTTACATCCCACTGTTCATTCTCCTTTTGAACTACATATCTTAACAGAATTACATTTTGTTCCTTGTGGGAGACGTCAGGAGTTGCATCACATATTAATGAGTAATAAATGGCACACTCCCTTTCCTTCAGTATTTCTTTCAAAACTCTATCTCCACAGAGTTCTATGAACTCATTTTGAGACTCTGGGCTAAGGTAGTGGGTCACTCTGGCGCTTGGTCTTTTCTCCTTCACTTTTCTCAGATGATCATTTAACAGAGGATCGTACTTGGCTACAAGTTCTACAGTTCCAAGGAAGTTACCATTCCGTACATCACCAAGTGTGTCTGTGCTTCCTCTGAATGGCAAATTTCTTGAGGCCAGAAAAAGAGTGATATCTAATATTCTCTCAAGAATAGCTTTGTTTCTGTCAACTTCAAGTTGGAGTTCTTGTTGCAGATGGCTGTCTATCCCCTTTCCTTCCATTATAGAATATCTCAGATTTTTCCACTTGAGGTAGCAGGTTTTGTGCGCCTTGCACACTTCATGGTCAGGGAATTTGTTGTACATTTTGCGCCATTTGAGACTTGATATTTTGTACCCTTCTCTGGTGTTGAGTGCACTGGCTGATGGTTTTCTTAGGCCATCACATGAAAATAACATGCATGGCACACAGTATATTGCCCTTGCGCTTTCGCTGTATATCAACCAGTCCCTCTTCTGTTTTTCCCTTCCATTTGATGACTTTGTATACTGTAAATACTCTGGAAATTTTTTTCCATCTGAATCCTTAGGCATTATCAAGGTCAGGTCTGCCTGAGTGGCTGTGGCTAGCTTTCTGACAATAATGTCACGATCATGGTCTGTGAGCTTCTCTGGCCATAAACCTGGGTCGCATGTTAAATATTCCTCCTCCTCGTTCTCCCTTTCCTGTCTTTCTGTACTTCTTGTGTTCTGACTGTCTTCAGATGTTTCATGACTGCAACAGATTTCATCTGCTTCACTATCAGAAGTAGCCTTGCTTTGGGAATTTGGGCCTGGCTCTGTCAACATCAACAGTAAGGACAAGGTGTTGATTAATGTCTTAGTAACTGCCAGTGGTGCAGCAGTTCACTAATAAAGCAAAACAGCCAACTGGTGTTTATGTTGCTCACTCACCATCAAAGGTATCATTGGACTGCTGGGGATGAGGGTCTGCTTCAGGTTCAAACTCAGATGAAGCAGCCACTGCTGATTCTGGTAAAGCATAGCATGGAGGTTTATTGTTCCATTACTGTAAACATTAAATGTTGGGCAAATGGATCCTTAACCATTCTTGGAATATACAAAACCTAAATGGGCTACCATTAAAGTATTTCAGTCAGACAACTCCGAAATGAGAACAAATAATTTATTTGGCACAAGCATGGCAAGCTGAAGCACAGAATACATATTGAGCACGGCAATCTGTATCCTTGAAAGAGGATACAAGCATGTGACTGATCAGCTGATCAGGATGAGTGCAGTTCTAGAGTTGTCTGCCTGAACTAGCAGGCTTCGCATAATTTTTAAACTATTCAAAAGTTAGTGTAAATTTGTGTAAACTGTCCAAATCTTTAATTCACTGTCAGTGGTGCAGCAGTTGACTAACAAATTTAAACAGCCAACCATGTGTCTACATCACTCACTCACCATCAAAGGTATCATTGGACTGCTGGGGATGAGGGTCTGCTCCAGGGTCAAACTCAGATGAAGCAGCCACTGCTGATTCTGGAGCAGTATAGCATAAAGGTTTATTGTTCCATTACTGCAAACATTACATGCTGTCCAAATGTATTTATTTTTTTTACTATGTTGTTGTCACCTATTATGGTGTCTTTTATCTTATATTGCTGTAACAACAA
>JAQLOL010014717.1:0-10515 GCA_029783665.1 Naso thynnoides
CCAGAAAATGAGCAGATGTATCCTGATTCAGAGGAAATCCGACGTATGCATCCAACCAGAAAAGGTTGATAGCAGAAAGCCAAACATCACACAGACCATTCATTTCCTGTATCAGTGTCACATGGTTTTTCACCACGGCCCCGCCCTTGACTAGACTCAGTCTTGAGTCTATTCATTATGGGAGAAACTAGTGTGATCACAGACTATGACCAATTCTTTCACCCCATCGTCTCCAAGAAACGTATCGGACCCATTTTTCACAAGACGCGTATCTTCAAACATTCTGACACAGAAATGGCATTTTTCAGACACATAGATCAGGAGAAAATTAACTTTGTTTGAGACCCGTCTCTGTCTCAACCACACATTCTCAAGAGATTTGTGAACCGGTGCTTCCCGCCTTGCTTCACAACGGACACAAAAAAAAACATATTTTAATGGTCTTAAAGATGAAAACATGAATTAAAAGTTCAAACTTACATCAAAAAAATATCATGCGACACAAAATCCATCTGCTTTACTCCATTCACACGACGTTATAACACTTTCAGGTGAGACAAAGGGGTGTTGGCTGCTAACTGTCTTTATGGGAGACGGGACTCCACCCACTCCGCCCACAGGAAGTGTATATGACATTTCACACTACTGGCACAGTGTAGAGTGGGGGCTCTTGTGTTAATGATTGACTATCTTTGATGCAACCAGTCTACCTCACCTACTGTTTCCCAAAATGCAGTGTGTTGCAGGGTCACAACCAAAAGGCATTTGATGGTAAAGCTTAATGCAGATCTAAAAGAAAAAAAGAATCTCACTATTACTGGCGATTTGTGTAAAATGCATTCTGGGAGCAGCTGATTCATCATGATCGTGAACAACAAATCGTCTCCTCTGGTCTGTGTGCCGTAAAGCGTTTTGTAGCATCACTGCACAGGCACCGTAAAAGACGGGATGGTAATGTTCAATCTCCTCGCCGATGGTCTCGTTTGCTGATGCCGGTCGGATGTGAGGCATCAGTATTAAATTTAGACTGATTCGTAACCAGTAAGAAGTTCCTTGTGGGGACTTTAACATTCATGAACCGGGCCAGTCTGTGAACTGTAACCCTTAAAAACTGCCTGTTTTCAAAACAAATAAACATGGTCATTATTACATCATTCGTTCTTATGTTCACAAGATTAACAAACAGCTTTTAAATATTTTTGTAATTTCACATAATCAGTCCTACAGGAAAATATGATCTTCACTCTAAAACAGGAAGTGACTTTGACCTGTTTGTTTGCTTCCAGTCTGAAGACGCCTCGAGTAAACTCACCTACTCTGAGGTCAATTTTTCCAACGGTGCGGCCGGCTCGCTCAGCAGCGCCCCCCGTGGTGACGCAGAGAAAACCATCTACTCTGAGCTTCAGGCAGGACCGAGCTCAGGCACCAAAGATGCTTCACCTCCTCTGTACTCGAGTGTTACTTTGCATTAGACGCGGCTTCGACAGGTGAGCACAGAGAAGTTTGAGTGAGTCACGTTCAGCTGTGTCACTGCGTGCTGCCAAAACAGCAAAGCCTCTTTTAAAACTTAGTTCCAATGTTTTGTTTTTATTTAGATTAAGGTTAATAATTTATCAGGAACCAAACGTAAGTTATTGTAATTTATTTGGATTTACTCTGTCTCAGTTACTCAGGATAATCCACAGACTCGCTGTCTACAGTTTTCATTGAGAACTATTTTCTAGCAAAGAGTGACGAGCAGCTGCTGTCTGGTTGTAAAGACTCACTGAAGCAGCTCGACTGGATGTGAAGGTTGAAGCTGTTCTTTTATCTTGGTGCAAAAACTTTTAAAATTAAATTTCATGGAAATCTGGAGTTTGTGTCATGATCTGCATAAAAAAAACAACAAAGAAAAAATGAACATGTCAGTTAAGTGTGGATGAAAGTCTGTGAGGGAGGCGGCCATGTCTGAAGTTTCGGTAACATTTTCCTTAAGGCAGGGGTGTCCACGCTTTTATCAAAGAGGGCCAGATTTGGAAATGTGAAAACGCCCAAAGGCCAACGTCTCTCCTGAATTTTTTTTAGCCACATAAGGAAAAAGGTTTTCCATGTTTAGCAAATTGCATGGCCACTTTGTAGTTTGTTTTGGTGGTATTTTCATTTGTCTCATGGGCCCACGTGAAGAACTGTTGCTGTGAGGCCGAGACAGCTTCTGGTTGTTTCAGCACTGTTCCCCCCTGATAGCTTGCCGGAAGCATTAGCATGTTTTGTGTGGTAATGTCTCTTTGCATTGAATTCCTCACACGCGGCAACAGTCTCTTAGCAACTTAGGCAAACACAACTGTTTTGGTTTTATTTAAAAATTATTGTAATTTCCATCTGTCCCGGAAGCAGGCAGCCCTCGACATCATACTGGGAGGGGTCACAGCATGGGTCACACAGCCAGGTGAAGTTACAGGGTGGTGCTGCCACCAAGAGGTGAAAAGAGAAATTGCATTTTGAACAGCATGATTTATTAGTTCTTTTTGACACAGTGCTGGCGGGCTATAAATGACACATATTAAGACAGAAGCTGCAGGCCGTATAAAACCAGACCTTTTGTGTTATAATGTGGTATAATGTGCCTGTAGTGCTGTATAATCGTAGTTGTTAGCAGAGTAAGAGTTAACCATGACCATAACCACCAAGAAAGCCTTATAAATATGTTCACAAAGTGTATTAATGTGTTATATGCGTTCATAAAGTGTTTTAATGTATAATAGATTGGTGCTTTAAGTGAAGTCTTACCAAAGTTTTTTTTTTTTTTGCCTTCAACATCACAGACAGAAACAAAAAGTTTCTGCAGAAGACGGTGAATGTTTTATTTGCACAACGTTTGCTATGATGGCAGTATCTTACTCGCTTGCTGTAAGCGATGCTGATGAAATTTATTCGCCTCCCTCTGCACTGAGAGCCAGTCGACAGTCACACTTTGAAAATGACAGAAAAGTTCTGAATGAAAACTGTCAAAATGTCTGAGAACTTCACAAAATCATTCAACTTTAATTTGGTTTTTATTTCATCAGTGAGCTGATGTTATCTTCTCAAGCTGAACAGGAAATTATTACGTTTCAAGCTAACAAAAAATGTTTTTGATGAGAACTTTGGGTTGAAATGTTCCAGTGAAGATGAGACGTTTGTGTAACTCTTGTATATCTGCTCGTGTATCTATGTTGTTACTGCAGCAACATGCTAAATTTGTTCTGTCCTCTTTAAAATAAAGCTGTTTTTTTTAGGTGGTAGATCTTGTTGTCATGGCAACAAAATCCTGTAACAGTTTCAGGTCCTCATTATTCGATACTAAATATCAATATTTCTCCTCACAGGAACATATTGACATAAATATCCAGCTGTGTAACAAACCTGCTTCACTTTATTCCACAAACTGAATGTTAAGAAAATGAAAAAGCTTCTGTTTGAGTGACAGAATCAATCGTGACAGGAACTGTAATTTATATTTTTTTAAATAAAATAAATAAAGGGTTTACAGTCTTTATGTTTTACAAAATATGTTTGTAAATATTTTCCTGAAGCAGTCACAGAGAATGCATGCACATCCAAAAACAAAATTCAACAGGTGCAGGATAAAAAGATGCAAAGAAAAGACTTAAAGTATCCCCACACTGTCATAAATGCTCCGGAAATAATTTTATTGTCACAACGTTTCCACTTTAAAGAGGCCTTCGTCAGGTAATACAAGGCACACCTGCATAAGGTGTATTACGGTCGAGGTGTTGTGACGATAAAATTATTTTGGGAGCATCTGTAACAGTGTGTGGACACCGTAAATCTTTTCCTATAAATGTTTTCCACCACTGAACTCCTCCTCAAGGGGGCGCTGTTGTGCTGTGGCTGCAACTCATTGATCCTCCCAGATTCCTCTGAGGGAGAAATGGAAAGAAAGAAGAACTTCCTCTTTGAGTTGGAGAGGAATCATATTTTCTTTAATACATCCATAGAAAAACGCAGGACAAGAGACTTTTGGAGACCATAGAGACAGAACAATTGAGTTTTTTTTCTCACTGACCACCACAAGCTGCAAATATTAACTCTTTAAAACCAAATGACAACAGCGACGTGAAGGCTAACTGACTGCACAGTCTGCAGCTCCTGAGGCAATGTGACAAGAGCTCACCTGCAGAGACAGCTGCACATGAGCAAAAATAACACACAAACAAACACCTGATCAGAAAATATGATACTAACCGAGAAAAGATTAGGAGACTTTTTCATGCAGTGCCGACAGGGAGATGAACTAGTTTACAAGCTTGCTAGCTTTGAGTCAGGATTAATTAAGAGGCCATGTTATAGAAAACCCCTGTGCAAGGAAAAAATCATCAGGGCGCCTTTGTCCCATATGCAAGTAAAGCTGTGGTAAGCAATATTTGGAAATCAAGCTAGCTGTAGCATGAGACCCCTAAGGAAACAACTCCGCTGCCTCTTCCAATCACTGTTTTATTTGTTGTTGTTGTTGCTCTCTCTTTAAAAGCCAGTTTGCACCAAAGAAAATTGCAGCAGAGCAAACTGGTCCGTCTCAACGCAACTCAAACTGGATGACGGTGTCGCTTGCAGACTCTGCTGTCACCAAGAACGCAAGGCACGTCACTTGTTCCAAGAGCCAATCAGCTCGTGGCGACGTCACCTGTTGCTAAAAGGCGCAGCGTAGAGCAGCCAATAGGAACACACAAATTCTAGGAAACTTGAATGCTCTGACAGAGACATCTATTCTTTTCTAATATTTGGTTCTTGCTGTTTCTTCGTCTTACAAGTCAGTAATCTGCTTCACTTTCCAAAGAGCACGTCATCGTAGAGCTCTATGATCGGGTCAAAAGCTCACAAACTGATGACATTCAGCCTCAGCTGTTCTGCAGAGAGGCAGCGGTACATGCAGAGAGGATGGAAGAGAAAGTGGAGCTGAGTGTGTGTGTTGTTAGGAGGATGAACTCCATCGTTTCAGTGAAGTGAGAACTTCCTGGTTTAGCACTGAGGAAGGAAAAGAAGCACAAACCATCAGAGCCTCAAACATGAAGGATCGTCTCACTCTGATCTGCGTCTTATTTCTCTGTGAGTATAAACTCTTTGTTTTTGCTTCGTCATTTTTCTTTGTTTTCTTTTCTAGTTTGCCTTGCAGCAGATAAATCTGTTCTGATGGTTTGGGTGCTCTCTGTTTTATCAGTTGAGTTTCACCTTTTTTGTTTCCTAACCATAAAACGTTATTACCTTTTTTATAAAAAAAACCTGATTTTCTAAAATTTGTCAATCAAATTTGATCACAGGAGATAAGAATCTTGTTTCCTATGTGAAGTCCAAAGTCCTGAACTAAGACCTTCGAGTCATAAACAAGCCATCATTCAAAGTGTTAATGCCTTTTGTATTTTTTATTTACTTCTCAAAATAAAACAGAATAAATGTTGAATTGTCTCCGCTCAGTCACAGGCTGGTTGAACTGGGCAGCTCCCAGTGAGACTGAATGTGAAACAAATCAGACCGCAGCATCGTAGAGGAAGCAGAGACAATAACAAATGAATTTATCTTCATCTTTTTTAACAGCTCTGCAGGATGGAAACCCTGATCTCATCAGTGCAGAGATTATTCAAGGAAAGGTGGGAGGAAACATCACAGTCAAGTGTCTCTTCTTTTTCCATGGATCAAAAAGGTTCTTCTGTAAAAATGAATGTAGAGGAAAAGACGTCCTCATTCAAACAGAAGAGGACAGAACTCATAAGGGCAGATACAGCATTAAATACGAAAGAAACAGAATATCTTATAACGTTCTGTATGTGAGCATCACAAACTTGACCAAGTCTGACTCAGGACGGTACAGATGTGGTTTGGACAGATGGCTGCCTCTAGATTCAAGTGAGGACTTTGAGATCAGAGTTGAAGATGGTGAGTTTTTACTAAAAGCCTTGAAATAACCTGTCCGTTGATAGATGATGATGTTGAAAAACAAAACAGAAAACCCCCCAAAATGTCGAGTCTAAAAATAATATCGGAGCTGCATATTTTCATCATTTTGAACACTGATAAATGCTTCGTCACCACTGACGGTTCATCTGTAAAACATCTGATAAACTCAATCCGTCACACGAATGGACTCACTGCAGTTGAACACTGTTTCACCAAACACACTGATTACACACTGCATTCAGCTCTATGAGTAAAGATACATATTAAAAACGTTGAATGCATGAAAAAAAGTGTTTTTCCAAGAATTTACACCACAGAGCAGTTTTTAGCTGCTTAATCATGTCAGATAGTTTCTTTTTTTCCCCCCTCAGCTCCAACCATTTCACGACCAATCTGGACTCTCCGACCTCGTACAACCTCAGTCCCATCAGCCACCACGAACACAACAACAACAACAACAAAAACTTTAACCTCCAGTTCAGGAAGCTCGACACCTTCATCAATCAACAATTCTGAACAGCAGCAGACAACGACAGCTGCAGGTTCAGGTACATTCACCTTAAACTTTTTGTACAAATGCATCAAAGTTGTGTTGGCTGTTGCTTTAAGTGATTTTTGTCATAAAGTATTAAAAATCTAAATATTTAGTTAATGATTTATGTGTGATAACAGTGCATGAATGAACCTTCATGGTGCCTGTGAGTTTTAGTCCACTTAAGCAAATAACATGTAAAACCAACCTCAGGTCAAAGAAGGACCAGTGAGCTGCTGTATGTGGGAGTGACTCTGGGCGTCCTGATCATCGTGTTATCAGCCGCTGTGCTGATATTCTGCAGGAGGAGGAAGAGCAAACCCAGAGGTCAGGCTGCAGGAAACACACACACACACACACACACACACACACACACACACACACACACACACACACACACACATTACAAAGAAAACTAAACATTAAAAACTTCAGACAGCAGCTCTAAATTATGAGAGAAGATCAAACGTAACTACAGGTTGTCAAGTTTAATCTGTAAGCGCAAACAAGGGAGTCCCTCAGACAAATGATGGGGATCAATGGTCGGCCATTTGGAGCACATTCACAGCTCATTCATGTTTCTGGCTGCTGATTGGTCGACTGAACGTCAGTTCAGAAAGCTGTAACAACATGAGACGAGGAGTAAAGTCAGAATAAAAGTCTGTCTTCGAGGTGGTTATGATCCCCAAACTTTGCTGGGCTCCCTTTTTACATTCAAAGTTGTCAAATCTAGTGTAAAAAGAAAACTGCTGCAGTACGGCTTCATCGCTGCAAACAGGCATCCTGAAGATGACATCAGAGCAGAGTCACGAAATACTAGTGACGGTGCAGAGGTGCCTAACATAGGCCAAAAGAAGAACAAGAAAAAGTGACAGTTTTACTGACCACCTCTTTCAATTCAAGGGCCTTTATTGGCTGGACTGCAGGTAATACACTTTTGTCAAAGCACATTAAAGGGATAACTCGAAAAGTTTTTTTTGCAGTGGGGTTGTCTGTGGTATTTATCAATAGTCAGTGTATTGAGTACAGTGGACAGCAACCTTTCTGACTGACAGATTTAGGAAGTAACAAATAATAATAAACAAGTACAAATGCTTTGTTACTGTATTTAAAGAAATAATTCACCAAAAAATGAAATTTCAGTCATTATCTACTCACCCTCATGCTGATGAGGAGGTCAGGTGAAGTTTTTTAGTCCACAAAACTCTGCTGGAGTTTCACAGGAAAAGGCGCTGCAGTCATCTCCAGAAAAATTGGAGTGAGTAGTGACAAGGATTCATATGTGAAAAACACATAATAAAACCACAAAATGTCTCCATACTGCTCGTCCGAATTAATCCAAGTGTCCTGAAGCCTCGACATGCCAAGTTGTTTTGAAAAACATCAGTGATGGCATTTTTTAGGTTCACTGTTTGCTGTAGCCTGGAGCTCCTGAGGAGGCAGCCGCATTCACGTGCACAAACACCATCTGAAGCTCCCGCTGCAGCTCTAGGATGGCCCGGAAGAACGTGTCTTTCTGCAGGATCAATTGGAGGGCAAGGCTGGTGTCAGCTGCTGGCACTGGACTTACAGGAAGCATGTAAACAGGTCTGCGTGTACTAACTTAGGAGCTACGGGCTACAATGAACAGTGAGGCTAAAAATGTGGCATCAGTGACATTTAGGCTACGTTAAGAGGAGAGCAGCCTGACTAAAAACGGAAAAGTCTTTCCTTTGTGTCTTTAAAATATGTCTGTGTTTACACCAACGGCCGAAAGTGCTGCGATGTGGATGCCAGGCCAGTAGTTGGCGGTGTAACTTTGTAATGACATATCATCTGAGCTGGCCACAGTTTACTTCCTGTCGTTGCTAAGCCCTAAGCAGCCACAAGTTAAAGAAATTCAGCCGTAGACTGCCTTCTGAAATTGTTCTGTTAACACTCAAATTTGCCTCAGTAGACTGTTGCCATAATCGACCTGCTTTGGGTGCACTGTGGAGTGTTTAATCAGAGTTCGGTAATGGCTGCTGCGGAATACAATGACTTACGCTAGCTTTAGCATTAGCGTTAGTGTCATCACTGCATTCACAGGCACTCTGCTTGCCAGTTTACACAGCTGGAAAGAAGTTTGCAGTTTCAAAAGATCGCACTCTGGAACCCGGTTTCAAACATTTGCGATTTCAGGGGTGCCAGCACGCCGTTGTCATGTGAAAGGAAGGCTGAACCGCGCCAAAAATATTTCATTTGATGGGAAAACTTGTGCCGTGCAAACTGCCCCTTATTCCAAACAACTTGGCATGTCGAGGCTTCAGGACACTTGGATTTCTTCGGACGAGCAGTATGGAGGCATTTTACGGTTTCCTTATGTATTTTCTTTTGGGCTTGAATTCCAGTCACCATTAACTTCAATTGTTTGGGACATTACTGCAACGCCTTTTTCCTGTGAAACTCCAGCAGAGTTTTGTGGACTCAATAACTTAACCTGACCTTCCATCAGCATAAGAGTGAGGAGATAACGACTGAATTTTCATTTTTGGGTGAACCATCCCTTTAACAGAGGACCAAATATTCTGAACTACATTTTTCAGGACTTCCTATGGAAACCGACTATGCTAATGTCTCAGAGGTGAGTTCAAGTAAATTACGGACATCTCAGTGTCGGTGCTTTTGACGCCAGCTGACAGAAACCCAACTGCTGTCCTCTCCCTGCAGGCCGGCCGAGTGTATGACGAGATCAAAGAGGACAAGGACAGACGTCCTCCTGGAGTATCCACAGTTTACACTTCCGTCAAATATAACAAACGACATGCAGCTGAACACAGAGACGACTACAGCACCATCACAGCAGTCAATTTTCAGAAGAAAGTAAGTAAAAACTAAAGTCAGATTCTGCCTTTCAGGCTTCAACCACAAAACTAACTTGACAAGGTTGACAAAGTTATTTTTTTGTTATATTTGATTTTTCAGCATTTTACACAAGCTGTTAATCTCATCTTCACACATAGCTGTCATTAAAAGAGCTTTTTAATTGTTCACTTGCTTTTTTTGTTTTAAGGACTCTGTGAGCTGAGACACAAAAAATGTTGATTTGTTGTACAACGTATGAAATACTTTTTAAGAAGTTTGAATAGAGAGAAGATTGTGGACAAGCTTTGATTATGTTTCACATTAAATAGCAATTCTCAATTTTACTTAAAATACATAAAACAGATACAGAATAATGCAAATTAATATGTATATTGTACATAATTATTAGAGTCAGAGAAAGACCTGATGTTTTTAAAGACCAGCCTGCTGTCGTTATGGTGCTACAGTTATGCCGACATTTGTTCAACCAAAAGTGTTTTGCATCATGTTGTGTCTAACAATTTGCTTTATTTAAGATATGTGTAGAAGCTAAGCCGATGCTTTAAGCTACTGAGGTGTTTTCCACAGGAAACCTAATTGACATGCTTTTTACCTTACCTTAGAAAATTAGCAGATGTATGCACGTATGCACGACGTATGCATCCAACCAGAATGCCAGACGTCTCACAGACCACATTCATTTCCTGTATCGGTGTCACATGGTTTCTCACCACGGCCCCGCCCCTTTAGGAGACTAGACGCAGTCTTGAGTCCATTCACTCTTATGGGAGAAATGAGCGTGATCACAGATTATGACCAATTCTTTCACCCCATCGTCTCCAAGATACATATCAGATCCATTTTTCACAAGACACTTATCTTCAAACGTTCTGACACAGAAATGTCATTTTTCAGACACACAGATCAGGAGAAAATTAACTTTGTTCAAGATCTGTCTCTGTCCCAGCAACACACTCTCAAGAGATTTGTGAACCGGTGCTTCCCGCCTCGCTTCACAACGGACATAAACAGACATTTAAATGGTCTTATAGGTGAAACCATGAATTAAAAGTTCAAACTTACATAAAAAAATATCATGCCAGGCAAAATCCACCTGCTTTACTCCATTCACACGATGTTATAACACTTTCAGATGAGACAAAGGGGTGTTGGCTGCTAACTGTCTTTATGGGAGACGTGACTCCGCCCACAGGAAGTGTATATAACATTTC
>JAQLOL010014718.1:0-10513 GCA_029783665.1 Naso thynnoides
TTTGTAACTCTTGAACAGGCTATGTAAAAGGGGCTTAAAGTAGTTAAATAATCAAACTAAAAGTCACTTCTGTTTGTGTGGAATCTGAAACAATTTGAAAACGATCACACTTAAAGGCCCACTTAAAACTACATCACTGTAGCCAGGAGGGTGCATGTGATGTAAAATAACACATTTGCTCATGTAGGTTAAGGTCCTGACTGCGAGAATTTTACCAATAAACGTGTGAACATGTCTGTAGCTGTGCATGCAGGCACCCAGTATAGTACGACAGTAAAAGAACATCAGTTTTAACTGTAAAATGGTTCAGTATATTTAAAATAAACTAGTATTTATGACATGATTGTTAAACATATCTAAAGTTGAAGTGTTTCTACCCGTTTAATGCTCAGTCTCAAAGGTAAGGTTAAAAGCTTGCCATCATCTTTGCCTCATTATGGCAGCATCCCAAAGCCTCTCTAGGCTTTGTCTAACAACAGTGTGCAATCTATGTCATTCTAGCTTTGAAAGCAAAATGGCCTACATGTTGCATTTTGCATGATGTTACATGTAAAGCAGCCGTACAATTATCAAAGGAAAATGAATTTTCTTACAACTGTGAAAGAGTAAAGCTGCATTCACATGGAATCAGGCAGACAGACAGTAGACGACGGAAATGGCTTGTGAAATGGCAAAGAAAAGAAACAAAGAGTCTGACAGAATGGAAGGATGGCAAGAAAACCCCACACAACGATGTGTTGCTATGGTGATGTCATATTGTTAACAAAGAGTGGAAAAAAAATGTTTAATCTAATTATTTCATGATTATTATTTTATGTAACTATTCTAGTTATGTGTGTAGCTGTAAAATGCAGCTTTTTCTGCATTTTCTATTGCAAATTTAAAAGTTAAAATTCCTCCAAGACATTTCATTTTAGAGAGAAATCAACATTTTGTTGACTGTCTTCCACATACCAGTTTTTCGTTTGACATCTCTAGGCTGTGGTAAAAACAACTCCAGGTATTACTGCACCAAAATAATCAGCTTCTCATTGTCCAGATCGGACATTTTTTCTTCTAATGTGATGCATTTGAGGAGTTATGCAGTATCTGGTTGTAAATTCTGCTGGAGGATGGCAAAAAGTTCAAATAGTTTAACTTTTAACAGCGGCTGTCTACTGTTTGCCTGATTCCATCATGCAACATAAAAAGAATAGCATTACTACTGTCAGAGAAAACCATTTATATTTTCTGCTGTGTAGCCTTCGAGTCTGTAATCCAAAAGAAGCTGTGCTTGATTTGAAAGACTTTCTAGATTATTACAGATTGTGTATGTTCTTAGTGTTGTCCATCATTTAGATCATGTATGACATTGTTGAAACCTGGGAACACAGTGGCATTTCTTCAACAAAGTCAAGAAACGTGAGCAGTCAGACACTCAAACAGGCTGAAACTAAACTGTTTATCCATGTTTGAAACCAATTTATTTCGATGTCAGACTGAAATTGAGCACTTGCACAATGTTATTATGACCAACAGCATAATTTGGTGCTTGCCAGTAGTTGCAGTAATGTGATGTAAATCATGCAAAGGGACTACTTTAGTTGTGAGTTCAAATTTCAGCGGTGTAAATCTGTTCCCAGCTCTTAAAATACTGATGCTTTACCGCACCCCTTTTTGCCTCGTGCAGATGCACAAGACATGTCAGATGCAGCAGGCGTAACTTCAATGTAAACTCATGTTTATTAATACTAGACGCTCTGAGCCCCTGATGGAGCCAGGAAATCTTCAGCGGGGTAGCGAGGATGGAGCCAGTGATCATTTTGGGGTTGCATTGAGAGCACTACTACATAAACATAAAAAATGTGCCTCACTAGATAATAAGGGGTTGTATAAGGCACCTACAACACACACCTCTACATTATTTGGAATTCAGGTACTGATGAAATGGATAAATAGAGAAAAAGGAAACAAACTTGCATTATACAGACATACAATAAAGTGAAAAAAACATACCATTTATTAATATACAGAATATTTAATATCTTTTTATGTTCATTCTGTATTTTAAACTATATGTATAGAGTTGTGTCAATTGATTGTTTGTTGCTGGCATTTTTATATGTAGGGGCTACCACTGGGGAATGGCACTGAATTTTGTTGTACAGCTATATAATGACATTATCTATTTTTAAGTACAAGTGTCCCAAGTTACTGAGTATTATTACTGTTTTTAGAACAGAAGCAGCACTATACGGACATTTTATCATCAGAAATACAGAAACACAGACACATCAATTAAAAAACTTTGTTTTTTTAAAACCAAAGTCTGATTATATATATATATATAAAGCGTATACGTAACCAGTGTCGGTTCAGCATAAATGTCTCTGCTCATTTATTCAGATTTAGTTTTTGCTCATTTTGGAGGCCAAAATGCCTGCATCCATAACAGAAGGCAGAGGCCTGTCTATATGAGCACTGTAGTACTTGTGTACACTGAACCACGAGGCTTTTAATTTCTTCGCCTGGTGCCCTGTAGAGTCCTGGGAAGAGTTTTAGGCTGGACTAGTCCAAGAAAACAAGCAACTATAACTATTTAATTACAGCAGGGATTAATAAAAGTCGAGATAAGCGATCTTGACTGTTATTAATTAATAAGTCACTTCATCGATTAATTGATAAGTCAAGCTATTTTCCCTATTCTACATATAATAGATGATCAAGATTCTTAATTTTGCTAGAAGAGTAAAAGACTTGAGACCACTCACCTAACTCTATAATGAATTATCAGACAATGGACTCTATTTTCGTAAATCAGGCATAATGTAGACGTAGCTGTGCTAGACGCCACAAGTGGGTGTGGCAAAATCTTTTGTGAACCGGGTGCAAGTGGCAGCGGACGAGTAGGAGGGATGCGTGTGTGGGTGTGATCACAGCCAACTTCATATCATGGCCAATCAAATCAGCTCCTCTCATCACCTTTAAATCCGCTGTGGCGCAGCGCAGTGACAATTTCGACATGGCTGAAGAGGCAGCAGACCGGCTCCGCCAGCCGAACCTTACACAAGAGGAAACTGATATCCTTATCCGGGAGTTTCAGGCTCTTAATGGGAATTTATTTATAACATCACTGATGAAGAGCAATGCCGTCACTGATGTTGTGTTGTTAAAAGAAGCAACATTCCAGATCAGTTTAGGTGTTTCCGCAAACTTCACAGGTAACGTTAGGCCTGTTATCACACAGCATCAGGGATCATGCACGCAAAAGCTCGCACGGATAAAAATCCACAAACCTCACAGAACACAAGTCCTATCCTGATCTGAGAAAAGCCTTATTTGTTTTTACAGCTCTTTATGGTTGAATCCAGACTTGAGTCTGTGTAAATATTCCATCTGTCCCAGGCTGATTTTTTAAGTTAAAAATTATTTATAATAGGCTAAATGAGTAGCCACACACCCTGCGGATGAAGGAATGGAACATCAAAGCTGAACTGTTTCGTTGTGATCTGAGCATGTCTTGTAAGTTCAGTGTTTAAAAGTGAAAGAAAGTCCAGATTTATTTTAAAGATATGGATCAAATAATTTCCAGAATTCGCAAGATATTTTTATCTAATGAAAATTTTTGCTTAAACCCATATTGTTGGCGTTTTCCCTTGAAAACCGACATTTTCACTGCGGTCACAAAGTTCATTGCTCTCCTGGGTTGACTGACTGACAGAGACGAGAGAAATGGTGGTACAGAAAACGGGTGGAAAAACATACTGCCTCTTGTCTAACATGCAGGTGCTTGCATGTCCGCTCCTGCTTTATATCTGCGGTAGCTGCATTAAATTGATGAAGGGTGGCTGCTGCATTATGACGCACAGCAACTGCCTGATTTGTATTCACTTCAATAGAAAATAATACAGAATATTAACATATTGAATATTTATGTAGCCTAATGAAATGCAGAGAACATCCACCAAACCTATCTGTGGGGTTTTAGGTGTATCATGTGCGCACCTGCCCAGATCCACCAAAATTGTTCTTTGACCGGCTGCACTGAACTTAGATGTGGTCTGAGCTGGCATAATCGCAGTGCAACTTCTGACTCGAAAATGACACTGCACCAGGCGGATTTTTATCAACACTCACCCTGCTGCGCTGTTGCACCCATCTCCGGGTAAGCCAGTTTACCAAATTGGCAAGTGCACTCAGCGCAGCTGCACCTGCATGAGATTGCAGTTACGCTGGGATTTGCACTTAGACTAGACTTGCGCTGGGATGAAAACTGAGCCCTGTATGTAAACATTGCCTCTGTATCAGATGGGCAAAACTGGAGTACAATTCAAGTGTTCAGTTCTCTATGTGTTAAACTGTAAGTATATCTGGGCCACTGTGCTTGTTGGGGACTTTAGGAAACATCTTTAGAACATATAAGAAGCATTAGATGTTAAGGTGTTTAAATTATTGTCTAGAAGGTTTTATAATGCATTTACAAATGACACTATTTTCTTAGGCGTATGTTTGACAGAGTCTATATTCCTAGAGATAAGCCCCTTCTAGGATGCTAGTCAGTTTCATTGCTAAAAAATAATTCAAAAGATAATTTGACTCTATTTGATATGACTCAAAATGTAGCATACAGGTTTTTTGTTCTTTCTCATTTAACGTTAGCTTAGTGAACATTTTATGTTACTTGTGGAAAATTTTACTTCTCCATAGTTCTTTTGCATGATGCATAAAGAGGTTTGCTAATGCTAAAGTAGTTGCCATTATTTTCCCTTCTGGTTTGTGAGCCAGGGGTTCTTACATATCTAAACTTTGACAATTTCACAAATTTGTTAGACAAGATTTATAGCAGGAAGCTTGGACGTAGATATAAGCAGTGCAGGCAGTACAATTGCACTAGGGCCTGAATACTACAGTCTGCAAACACATGACTAAAGCATGTTGAGTTTATCCTGCATACACTTTATTCAAAGCAATGATATTCTTGGGTAAAAGTTTGATATATAAACCCCTATATATGCATGTCTACTTTGATCATGGTTTCATTAATTTTATTGAAAACAAGTCAATAATACAAATAATATGATGGACTTATTTTACACATAGAATACTATAAAAACTATGGATGACTATCAAAAATTATTCAAATTACAAGTTGTTTTCTTACTTTCTTTGGTTTTAATGCAATATCCACATGCAACAATGATTGCTGGGTAATTTGTATATGTTGTTGATCCTGTGACAAGACTGACAAGTCTCCGCGCCAAGTAAGACTGACAAACGAAAACAGTAGTCATGCCAACGCCATACAAGCACAAAAGTGGTTTCAAGAAATGACAGGAGCGGGGCGCCCAGTGGCTCAGTCGGTAAAGCAGGTGCCCCATATACAGAGGCTATGTGCTCGCCACAGCAGACCTGGGTTTAATTCCACCTGTGGCCCTTTGCTGTGTGTCATTCCCCCTCTCTCTGCCCTGTTTCCTGTCCACTCTTCAGCTGTCCTGTCCTAATAAAGGCATAAAACCCCCCCAAAAAGCTCCCTAAATTAGATACATTTGGGATTTTTACAATCACTCGCCAGCCAGCGGACAGGCTCCATGTCCGCCTCTGCATGCCTCAGCCGCTACACCACTGCCCCCAGGGATGTGTCAGCTAGCATGCAGCAGGCCTGTTTGCCATTCAAATAGGTGAGTGCAAGTGCTTTGTAAAGGGGTTTGGATGTATTAAGGCTGCTGTGCCCTTGTTTAAAAGGTTGTTATCATTTCAGAGTCAGGTCGCCTCTGGGCACGTTTCACTGTGGACAGTATCCCTGCACTCAGGTGCTTGTTGTTATGTGTCAGAATTTTGGCTGTCACAGCACTCTCCGTGGTTCTGATAACCTTGTTTAGTTTAAGTAGCACTGTAAAATCCAAGACATGGTTGGTAGTTTATATATAAGCTTAATTTTCTGTGAATATCTAAGTGTGTACATGCGTGTTTTGTAGCCTATCGGTCATAATAGCCTGCACTGGGGCCCATTGTTACTAATTTCTGCCACTGGCAGGAAGAATATGCCTTTCTCACCTAGATGCTAAAGTACCTTTTTATGGCTGTACGAGACAAAAGAAAAAAGTTAATAATTGAAGACATGGGAGTGAGAGTAAGTTGATAGATCATTAACTACAACAGCAGAACTCTGGGGAAATCTCCCTGTTGTGTTACTAACCTGGGTCCTGGCGTACAGTAGTGGATCACTAGACCCCCATATCTTTCTTCCAATATGCATCCATCAAGTCTTCTTGGGACAAATGCAAAATTAGTCAGGGCAGGTGAGTGGGCAAACGAGTTTGCTCTCAAGATCAATATGCTACAGTCACTTTGCCGAGACTAAGGAGCCAGGCCTCAAGTGTGCTTCCTGCTGGCTGAGCCTGGACCTTTGGGACTTAGCATTGCTAAGGCTAAATAAATAAACAGCATAAGACTTCAACTACAGGGAATCACCAACCACAAGAAAAAAAGTAGTGATTGAAAGCAGCAGGTTTGGTTGGTGGCGAATTGCAACTTACTAAACCTTAAAGCCAAACTAATAGTGCATCACTGTTGTGAGTATCAGTTCAGTCACCTGGAAAATATCAGAGGCTAGATAGTAGCTTCAGCTCCTGTCAGTGTATAAAGCTCTGACTGATGTGGATGTTGACAGGAGGCAGAGCAGGAGCGCGGTGATTGGTGCCAGTGCTAAACAAGCTCTCATTTACAGTGTCTACCCAGGAGAGCAGAGGGGCTGCCTGACTGCCTGACCTGAATCTGCCGACTTGATGCCCCCAGCTACATTCTGGGAGAAACCTGAAATGTCAGAATTGTTTGTCTTTTCTCACTTTTACGAGCTGTTTTTTTTCCTTCTTCTTCTTCTTTTTTTTTTTTTTAAATCAGCTTGCTGCACCTGTCTGACAACTGGAAAAGATGGAACAGAGAAGTTTCTCTGGTCAGAATTCTGTCATCTCAGACTTCAACTCCAACCTTGATCTGCTTCACACAGTGTTGTAACATCTGATATGATGGACATGTTTGATTGAAAAATGCATTTTAAAGAGATTTACTGACTTTGGGAAAACCGCATCCTTAAGTTCTTTAAGTGAAAGGTTCTTATTTCTCTGCATCGTTACCCCCAAAATTCCACCAGATGTATGTGCAATGCATCTCCATAACGGCAGGGGAGCTGATATGTTCCATTTCTAGTCAATGTGTGTGCTTTCGCTGACTGCGGCTGTGTTGCGTTTCTGCTCCGTTGCAGCTCCGGTTATCCACATCCCCCTGCAGCAGATACACAAGCCTTCTATTTTTTGACGGAGCACAATTATCAGAGAGCAGATCCAGCGGGACAGGAAGTTAGACACAGATACAACATTAAAACATTTGGTTAATTTAAGAATTAAACATTCTGTGTTGATGCCGGATCATTTTTCATTTAACTTCATAAATAAACTGTCATTGTGTGCAGAGCCAGACCTGAAGTCAATGGATCGGAGGTTTACAGAGGTTAGGGTTACGGTCAAACTACATTATGGCTGAGAGTTAGCTAGCTAGAAAGATAAGGTAGCTAGCTAGCTAGCTAGCTAGATAGATAGATAACTATATCTGTAATCTATTTTACTGTTAAGAAATACTTAGTTCAAGTTCGTCTCCATGTAAAGTGTTCTGACGCGTTGGTCACAGCATGTTTTAAGTGCCATAGTAGCCATGTATTAAAACGGAACAGTGTACCTTGGATTCTCCTCAAGCGTGCCGATACCCCTCCACATCGGACACTTTGCATGAGCCAACTTGAACTAAGCATTCTTTATTAAATTACCCCCCTCATAAATGTTACTGCATTATTTACATTTTATATTAGGTAGATGTTTATTTATTTACTTTTGCTGTGCATTACTGTCTTGCTGTGGTCTGGTACTACTATTGATTATGCCAAATATTAATGCCAATATTTAATATCTAAAAAATACATCCTTCTATAGATAGATATTTTAATCACACAACACCTGATAATTTACGATTGTAGACGTTTAATGTTTAACATATTTACAGAGTGACACACTGGTAGACAAGATCTTTTTAAATAATTTTTTTGTCTTATTTTTGCTCTTTACAGTGGTTCTCAAACTTTAAAAAAAAAAAAGGCCTTCCCTTAGCCCAAACACATCTTGTACCTACACATCTTTACAGCATTGTGATAGTCACAATTTTGTGCCAGTTCTTTTGGAAGTAAATGATATACATTTTAAAGAGGGGGTCAGTCTGTTAGGTCGAGCAATCAGGGCTCCCACACATTTTTCACAGACAACATTTCATAACTTTTCCATGATTTTTCAAGGACTCATAATACATATTCCATGGCCATTCACAACCTCTACGTAGGCTAAATTAAAAAATGCATTTTAGTTAATTATTGTACAAACATGAAAACAACCTTTTCTATACTCTAATTCTACTTAGTCTACTAAAAGAACTCTGCTAAAATATCCTGTTTGACAGTTAATGAACTAGGCTAATCATTTCAGACATGTACAAACATTAAACAGAACATTTTTATGAGGTCTAAGAATTTGGATAGTTGACAATTGCTGTCAAACATGGCATCTACAGATATTTGAATATAACAATAAACAAACAAAACCCTACTCATTATCCAAAATCCTTTAGTGCCGGGGGTGTGGATAGGGGATGTGGACGGACGTTGTGAAGATAATATAAGAAGTATTCAACCCGTGACTCATGGCTATGTTACTCCCATCAACTATGGTCATTCTTAACTTCAAGTCTCCAGGCGTGTTTAATAGTTGAAGGACGAAAGGTGTCTGCAGGCCATCTAGGAAATGTTGCTTCCTTGTCACCACAACTGAAGAGGCAGATGTGGAGTCTCTCACCGCATGCTGCGCCTGCCATGCTGCTTGCATTGTTTTCTTCCTCTTTATGTCTCCATTTTTAGGGCCCTTCATTCTTTGTTCAAGAAGAGAAGAATATTAATTACCTTTCTGGCCACCTCAGCAGCTGTATTAGTGTAAAGGGTTTTGGCTTCGACCCACTTTGTGAAGAGATCTGTGACCGTCAGTATAAATCTGCAACATAACATGCAGATTGTTGTAAGTATATTGCATCTTTAAATGTCACTTTATTGGAGTTTTTCTTAACCAAAACCTCTGCATTTACCTTTTGCCCTTCACAGTGGTAGGAAGTGGACCAATCACCTCAAGCCTCCTGGACAACAATGGGATGAAGCACAGGCGCAGCTGTCTTTATTTTCTCATGCTGCTGACAGCGGGGACACCAGTCAACCTTTACAACAGGGCATTGTTTGGAAAGTGAAAATATTACAAGGTCATTTTAATTTCTGAAATATACTTCACATGTATACTGTACATTTGGAGCAATGTGTGTGTGCGGCTGTAATTCAGCTGATCATCTGACAAAGCAGGAAAATACAGCATTTATTTATAAGTTTTTAACGCAATAACTGGTTATGATAAATTGACTGGAAGTAGTTCTAGAAAATCCAATGGCCTTGAGATGTGGCAAATATGGGTTAAATATAATATCTAAAATTACTTGGGGTAGTTTGAGGAAAAAATAAATGTAGATGAGTAAGACAAGACACAAAATGATCAGACAACATTGTGTAGTTAGCTTTCACAGTTAAGGGGAACGAATAGTGGCAGGCAGTGAAAAAATTAATTATCATCATACCCTGAGCAAGCACGCACACACACACACACACACACACACAATTAGCAGGGCAGAGGAGCTTTGAGTGTAATTCTGCTTGCCTCTGGGTGCATGAAATCGGCCATGCTCTGACTCTACACACTTGTAGAGCTCTATTAGACAACCAAACAGAGCATAACTGCTTTGGGGGATTCATAAGCAGGCATAATGCCACACAAGCCCGGCTCCTTCACCTTATACACGTTACCTTTCAATGAAGCAAACTTTACCATCGTAATGTATTTAAGCTAACTTTAGCATCGTAACATTATTCATAATGCGACTTGCCTTTTATCAGGTACTTTCTGGAATCCCTTAGAATCACCCTCTGTCTGCTCTCTGGATTAGGAGAGGTATCGGTGAGCGTATGAAACAAATGTCGTTCTTTAAAAAGTGTTTTATTTCTTCATAAAACGTCTCCATGCACTAACATTTGCCATCAAGTCCACTATTTTTGTAACCAACACGGTTACATTTTCAAACAGCCATTGATAACAAAATATACCATCACAGCCAATCATAATGTGCGATGTCATCAGCCCCGGGCCCCGGACTCATCTCGCAGCCTGGACACATCTTGTCCCCACACTGGAACACACATGCATCTGGTGGAAAACCAAGGTTATTACCTCCGCCAAGGAGGTAATGTTTTTGCCAGGGTTTGTTTGTCTGTCTGTCTGTTAGCAACATAACTTGATTTCTTGATTTGGATGAGATTTTCAGGAAATGTTCGCAATGGGACCAGGAACAATTGATTAAATTTTGGGGGTGATTCGGATCTCCGTGCAGTAGTTATGTCCATATTCAT